>JALIZH010031394.1:0-232113 GCA_030522465.1 Rhipicephalus appendiculatus | reverse complement strand
ACGTCGGTAACATGCACAATAACGGACGACAAAGAAAACTAGGAGCAAAAAATCACAGCATATCCACGGTGTGAATGATAATAGGGGCTTTTAGCTTGTACGTATACATCTTTACGTTACCGTGTTACCGGATACCGGAAGGAATCTGCGCATGCGCGTTTTTTTACGGAACGTAGACTTTTACGGAACGTAAACTACTCGCCGGATAGGCTTTACGTTTTCGGCCCCAGCTCACAAATCCACCTTCGTTCGTGGCTACTCGCGATATCCGCTTTGAGAAGACTCCAGCCGCCGATGTCGAGTCAAAATAAGCCGAAGTGCGAGCGATCACCTTAGTTGTTTCAGCAGGATTGCCGAAGCTAGTGACCTAGCAAGCCGAAGCAGTAAACGTGAGAGGCCTAAAACCCCTGACATGCCCGACATGCTGGATAGGTGGCGCCATCTAGCGGGGCTAATATGAACCAGGCAAGCACAGAATTGGTAATGCAGAAACATCGTGCATTCTACTTCTGATGTGAATGCCTTGCAGTGGCATAACTACGAATGAGTTGCCTTTTTAATCATTTCTTACTTCAAAAACACACGGCGAAAACAAACCTGTACATGACTTTGGTTGCACAAATCGTCACAAGATGTCGACACCATCGTCCGGTAACCTGGTATTTTATACGTTTTATACTCCTTCGCGTACATTGGGATACCTTACACGCTAAAAAAACCTTTTCGATGATTTTTCCGCAGTAGTGATTCAATCTTATCTAAATTAAATATAGTTTAAATGCAGTTATCATCGCAATTTGGTGGTTTGCGCAAACGTAAAGGTATACGTTTACGTAAGTACGTAAACGTTTACGTATGGTGTGCTAAAACTTTTCTAAAACATGCGTTCCGGTAAAACGGTAAACGCAATCCGGTAACCGGTAACACGGTAACGTAAACAAGTATACGTACAAGCTAAAAGCCCCCTAATGAGTGGGCGAAGCTCCGGAGGTTCATTGGTAAACCGTGAATCTTCCGTGAAATTCGCCCAGTACATCATCAAAGACGTGACAAACACTGTGTGTATATATACAAGAAATTTATATTATTCGTGAGCCGTGATTTTCCGTTTTGTTTTCGTTTCTTCGCTGGTCGTGGTTACCGTTTACATAAGCCATGGCTTCCGATTCCCCCTTCATTATAACGGCTTTATGGTCGGTGAAATGGAGGGACAGCGGTTCCTGGATGGGTCGTAGTGGAAAGTTTGCAAAGACGAGATCGATGCAGGTTCCTCAGATGGTGGTTGGTTGCATGTGGTCAAACGATATGCATGTGAGACCATATCGCGATGCCATGTGTTGTATGAGCCAACTGTTTTCAGTGATGTCAACGTTAGTCACCCACCAGTAGGGTAACGGGACACGCTTATTCTTCATCGTCATCGTCACTATGCGTCATCGTTATGACGCATAGTGGGTACATTCCATGTGCTGTGCCGTGATGGCAGCGTCATCGTCATCGCACAGGGGTGGCTACGACAACGACGCGGGACAAGCCTACGCCCTAAGGAACTTCGCCCCTAAAAGCCGGCAGATCCCACGCACTGTGGGAATTGATGTAATGCGAAGCAGCCAGCAAGGAGCGAATCGTGCTGTACATAATATCCATGTAATGATTTAGATGTTAAGACCTGTCATTTATGTTCGCCATAGAGTCAAGTCGCGCAATACCAATTTTGGTGTATATCGAGCTAGCGAAACGCCGCGAGCGCACCATGAGCGTGCCATGCAAGTCCTGTTGCATATGACATCTCATGATTTCCATATTACCATTATATTACCACTTGTCATTTATGTTCGTCATACAGTCATGTCACGCAATACCAAATTTGGTGTATCTCAAGCTAGCGAAACGGCCGCGAACGTGCCATGAGCGTGACATTCAAGTCATGTCGCATATGACTTGTCATGATTTCTATATTACCAGTTGTCATTTATGTTCGTCATACAGTCACGTCATGCATTACTAAATTTGGTGTATATCAAGCTAGAGAAACGACCACGAGCGTGCCATGAGCGTGGCATGCAAGTCATGTCGCATATGACATGTCGTGATTTCCATGTTACCACTTGTCATTTATGTTCGCCATAAAGTCACGTCACGCAATACCAAATTTGGTGTATATAAAGCTAGAGAAACGGCCGCGAGCGTGCCGTGAGCGTGGCATGCAAGTCATGTCGCACATGACATGTCATGATTTCCATGTTACCACTTGTCATTTATGTTCGCCATACAGTCACGTCACGCAATACCTAATTTCGTGTATATCAAGCTACCGAAACGGGCACGAGAGTGCCCTGAGCGTGGAATGCAAGTGATGTTGCACATGATATGTCATGATTTCCATGTTACGTATTGTCATTTATGCTCGTCATACAGTCACGTTACTCAATACCAAATTTGGTGTATATCAAGCTAGTGAAACGGCCGTCAGCGCACCATGAGCGTGGCATGTAAATCATGTTGTACATGACATGCACTTAAGATTTGCATATTACCACCTGTCATTTATGTTGGTCATGCAGAAATGTCTCATCGTACAAAGTTTTGGATATATCATATTAATAAAACGGCCTCAGGAGCACTACTGCCATTGCGCGTAAATCATAGTTTTCATGACAAGTTAGTCATGATTTTCATGATATGACCGTCATTCATGTCGTCATACAGTCATGTTATGCCATGCCAGTTTTGGTATATATCCCATTAACGATACGGTCAGGAGAGCACAAAGCCGTCGGCGGCTAGATAGATAGATAGATATATACATAGATAGATAGATAGATAGATAGATAGATAGATAGATAGATAGATACGCTCAAAGTCGTCGAAGTTTGCAAAGAAATGCTTCGCATGTAAAAGTTTCAATGACACAAATGACCTGGCAGTCGAACCCACGACCTCTCAGTCCGCGACAATGAGATCTGGACGCTCTTCCCACTGCGCTAGCGACGCACACGTAGGAAAAAGCTTGGCAAACGAGCCTGATATTTCCTACACGTTCTCCTTCGCACAATGCTCTTGGTTGGCGTGAGCATAAGCGTACGTTACCCTGTTAGCGGGGAGCGCCCGCTTGGCGGTTCTCTCCTCGAAAAATGACGTTCTAAATGAGTACATATCGAGTAGCATTGTTATGTGCCTGTTGATACCATCCTTAAGCGGGATTTAGGATATGCTGTGTCCAGGTATGTATGCTAACGACTTCAGCAACCACAAGGGTTACATGAGTGAGTACTCATGAGTGTGAGTGGACGTGAGTGTCCACTCACCCGCCACGCCATATTTAATTATCATTCTGCGGAGTAGCCAAGTGCCTACCATGCTTCTGTAAGGTAATGTGCGCACCTACGTAGCTGCAAACTTTGTTGATGCTGTGGATGATGATAATGATGATGATGATGAATAAATTGTGGCTGAGTTTTCTTTTAGACGCTCACTCTTTACGAAATTGAAATGGTGTGACGCCTGGCGTGGTTCCACGCTTCAGCCACGCAGTATTACGTCTATTCAGCTGACTCCTCGACCAACATGACACCAGCACAGCGTCTTTTTTCAGGCAAGTTTAAAGCTCTGGCGTGGCTCTGTGGCAGAGTAATATTCCGCGCCGCAGAGTTTCTGGGTTTGATTCCGGCTCGAACACTAGTCTACATATTTCATTGACCACGAGGTCACGTGATTTTTTTTTGCCGCACGCCGTCTGATGAGGCGCTTAAGCTGGTCGTTTCATTAAATTCGCGAAATTCCTTTTCCACGGCACTCTGCTAGATGTCATGTGTCCTGGAGTTTAGAGGAGAGACTGCAATATTTTCAAGATGCCGGAAAGTCTCTACCACACTTCGGGAAATGTAACAACAAGAATCCACAGACGGTGTCTATCAATCACCAAACGCGAACCAGCGGCGGCATAAGTCTCGAGCACCAGCTGGTGGACAGGGCTAGGTTATCAGGCGAAGACCACGACCACAGCTGTAATGATGTGGCCCCCCATCCCTGGGACCGAGACAGCCTGATGAAGATAATAAAGTTTAATTCTCTCTTTCCCTCAGATTCTGAAATCGCATAAGCTTTCAGTCACTTTCTTTAAGCAGCAATGCATTTTTTTTCGGATACTATACAGTGCTTTAGCCTTGTTTGCATTCTGTCCGAAATGAAGTTATCATTTGCTATGTTACGGGCTCTTTATTCATATAACTTAATTCTTTGTCTTTGCACTCTGTTAATATTTTTGCAACTATTCTTAAAAATAAAAACTGTCATGCTGTACTTGTTGAAGGTTGTTTATTCATAAATTACCACATTTTAGCCCTCATCCAAATGGCGTATATTTACCGGAGCATCTAAAATGATCTGCTTTAAACGAGGAACCTCCTTGCTACTATAAAACGTCACTAGCACTCTGTTGCTGATACCCTGAAATAGCTACCCTAGTGTACAACCCTTTACTTAAGATTGGCATTGAAGTAGGGCATGCTACGCCGTGGAAAGCGTTGTTTTTTAGACATCGGGCAAGTCCATGAGATATGAAAAAAATAAACGCTGTTGCATAACCTTGCTTGCCTGCATTGTTAGTTCGTCAAGTGCGCTTGCCAGTAAAACAGACCCGCAACTAACTTAGAAGCTCTTGTCGTTTGTTTTAATGTATATGAATAACCATTCTTCCAAGCACGACGTCGACATGTCTCGTGGACACGTAGGGGTCTCTTTCTCTTGCCGTTGCTTCAAGGCCAGGATCACAGCATTGTTAAAAATGGCCTTGACAATATTTTTCTTTCGGGCGCACAAACAAGTACTAACGTGATACAGCCCACCCGTTATCGTTGGAAAGCAAATATAAAGATCCTGA
The DNA here is from genome assembly GCA_030522465.1 of Rhipicephalus appendiculatus. Lineage (NCBI taxonomy): Eukaryota > Metazoa > Arthropoda > Arachnida > Ixodida > Ixodidae > Rhipicephalus > Rhipicephalus appendiculatus. The sequence goes on along the minus strand of JALIZH010031394.1, from coordinate 227,231 downwards.
TATAATGACACGTAACAAATTATTAAATAATTAGCAAATAACATTTATTATTAAGTGACATTTTAAATGTTTCAAGCTTGAATGATTTACTGGAGCTTACGTGATTTCCACACATTGCAGTTCAAATTTTTGTGCCACCTCATCTCCCATTGACATTTACTCGCGTTTGGAAGTTCTTGGTTTTTCCTGTGGTCTGCCACTCAACACAATCACTCTTTGATGTCAACCATTGGCTTCTAAAGTACTTTCATTAGTGAATTCAGGCAGACGTCTCCCTGGAAGATCGCGAACAACTGTTGTAGCAGCCTGCCGTCCTTGTTTCGACAGTACGAAGCATACCACGGGGCGTACGGACAGTGCTACCCATTACGGCGACACTGGGTATAACTATCAATTTAGACAACGATCCTGTCGTGTTTTAGCCGCAGAGCGCTGTGTTCTCAAAGACCAAGTGAATGAAATTTTAGCGAGTGATGTGATTCAACCAACCCACGGTCCGTCGTCGTCTCGAGTTCTGTTAGAATGAAAAAAAGGACGGATTTATCAGATTCGGTGTCGATTATAGTGACCTTATTAAGATGTCGGGGAAAGATGTGCAGTTTTTACCACCCACTGATAAAGCACAAGGTTCTTTACAAGGTGCTGAATGCCTGTCACCATTAAATTAGCAGTCTGGCAACTCGCACGTTCATTGCCGCAAGACCAAATTCGTCACAACTGATAGTTTGTAAAAGCTTAAAACTCATCCGATTTGGACTCCGGAATGCACTCGCAGCTTCCGCAGGCTAACTGTAATATATTTCGTGGTCTCAAACTTAATATCTGTTCATGCTACCTCGGCTGCCTCGTCTTTTCCCCAGATTTCCTGCGCAATTTCCAGAGAAAGCTTGGTATGCTTGAAGAAAATTGGCCCTCAACCAAACGTCGAACTATGTCGCTTTGACATTCGCATATTGATTATACTGGATCACGTTGTGCACAGAGACGGCCTTCTTCACGGCACTTCACCGCACCAAGCTGTTGCCGAATTCGTTAAACCGACATGATGAAAATCCTTGTCAATTACGTAAAGCTTTCATTTTTTTGCATTTGTGCGCAATTTCTTACTTCTGGCACACCTCCCCGTCGGCAATGAAGGGTGTAACTGATCTCTTGAAACTGATTATAAGTTCCATACGCTCTGCCAGCTTCTATCATTTTTGATGCTCTGGCACTGAGATCCATGGGCTACTTGAGGGGTTGACACTATTGTTAACGGTGTCTATCTTGGTGCAGTGCTCGCACAACTCGTACTAGTCTAAAGAGTATGCTGTCGCATACGCAAACGAAACCCTCCCTCACGAAGGTGGAGATAAGTTATTGATAAGTCATAGTGCTTCTTGCTAGTTGCCATTGTTGACACTAAAGTGGTTGTTTGGGCGTGTTGGTAGGACATATTGGATGGAAACAGCGCGAAAGATGAGTCTTTCTCTGCCTGGTCTTTCGTCTTTCGCCTGGTCTTTCGTTTCCCTCGATTACATTGTTGAAAGATGCCTACTGCCGTCTCTATCTCTGGATCCATGTGAATGATGATGAATGAGCCACATCATCAGAATAAACGAAACGAGGACAGAAAGAGCGCTAGTTTTATCCTCCTTTCTTCTCGCGCTTGAGCGCAATCTAACATCTTTCACAGGTGTACCAACAGGCCCATTTCGCTGCTGTAGTGAACGGAGTTCAAGTCGTCCTCAAGTCTGGCCTCATACACCCCATGTTCGCAAGTGGTTCTCGTAATACCTCACACCATGCGCTCCGATATCAGCCCAGTTTTCATGCTGAGAGACAGCACTCACACAGACGTGTTAAACACTTATACGAGGCTAGCCAACGATTCTATTAGCCTGGTGTGTACACATTTGTGCGTGAATATATCCGTGGTTTTGCCACATACCAACAAACCACGGTTCCACCCGGACTTCCTCTCAGTGCTATCCAGCCCCTCGTCACCTTCCTACCCGTCATGTGAGAATGGACCGTTACAGCCCAATACCGTGCAAGTGTCTGGGAGCCGGTGTATAATTGTTGGTTTTAGCAACCTCAACCCTAATAATGCGGCACTTCTAGCTGCTACCGCACGCGAAGTTGAATTCTTTATCGCGTGAAATTTAGTGTTTTGGAACGGTGTTTTTCGGAGCCCGTCAGCGACACATGGCACGTATTACAGTCCCAAGTAGTTGAAGATTTGCTGAGAGAATGCCATGTAATATGCCAGATATACTACGCCGCTGACCGTCATTAAAATAGTGAACTACCTACGTGCTTCCGTCACATTTTCCTTCGTATATCACTACGTACTTCGCGTTTAACCATTTCAATTAGGACATGGTTCTGTCTCTCTTGCCACCTATCTATACAATATACTGTGGCCTAAGCAATGAATCACACTGCCCCATTTTCTTTGTCATTTGGATAAGAACTTTCGTGTACGCCGGCCCCAGTGTTACGATACCAATCCAACACCTCCGAACACCTGCCCATATCATAGAAAGCAAAGTATAGAAAAAAATAGCAGTTGTTCTGTGTACGAATACAACGGATGAGCAAAGCTCCTTAGAAATGGGAAGCAAACGACTATGTACATTTTGAAACGGTTGGCGGCGTCGGCGCTTACATTCGGCCGCTCTAGCACGTACGGTAGGATCCTGTCGGCGTAACCTTTGTAGCTCCGCTCGTCGTGCTTTAACCGCAGGACCCTGTTGCCGGGCTCATCTTGCTGCCGCTGCTCTGGCTTTGCGTTCCGCATCCTTGCCAAGCTGCTTATCGTATTCATCATATTCACGTTTACGTTTCTGAGGACGACTATCCATATTCTGTGAGGAGCCCTAAGTAATGTCAAGTGGGTCCTTATTTTTTTTATATATGTACAAACATGGTTTTCGGAAAATTTTATTGTCGTTTATAAACGCGAACTGTTTTTACGCCGCGCACCTTGTTTTTTGCGCAACGCGCGCCGAACGCCGCGAGCGCCTTGCACCGCGTGCCGTTTCTTTTTTTATTTTTTATATTTTTGTTGTTGTTGCGCCGGCGCCGTGAGGGAAGAGCGTCTACTGCTACCTTAGACAAAGGGCCCGTGCTGCGCTAGAATGATGGTTGTCATTTCACAATTCACGATGGTGAAAGAGAAGACGACCATTATAACCAGTTGTGCACAGAACTTATTTCTTTTATTTAACCTCGAATTTGTGGTGCGCTAGAAGCAAACCGCTCGGCGTTCGGCGCGCACGGCGTTTCATTGTCTTTTTGAGCCGGCGACGAATCCAGGGAGCTTCAAGGGCGAACGGGTGCCGGCCTAAGGAGCTTCGCTCCTAAAAAATTTCCTCCTACTTGATCGACCTTTACTACAGATGACTCAGACTGACCAGCTAAATCGGCTAAACCGACAGGACCGTCCGTACCGACACTTTAGTTTCTTCTGCATTCCGCCCTACATACCCGATGTTTCGTCTAAGCTTCCCGCTCTAGCCCGAGCACCCTACCGCATCGTCGACCGTTCATCTGCAGTAAGTTACATGGTCAAGACACTCAAGCGCTTAAATAGTCGCAGTGGCGAGATTGGGCCAGTCAGCCGTCTCAAGGCATACGACAATCGCATTATTGCGTCGTCACCGTGAGTCACCAGGATGGCTGCTCCTTTTATTGCGATAGCAATTATATGGACACTCGCGGCTGGTTTTCGCCGTCGGCGTCCGCGTCGGCGTCCGCGTCGGCGTCATTTGCCGTATATGTATATGTATATATATAACCGGCCCCCCGCCCGTCGTTCGTGAGCGTGAAAAGACGCGAGGAGGGGGGGGTCCCTCGAGCGACCTTCGATTTTACGAGCGGGGGGCGCGCGCGTTATCTCCCCCTCTCGGCGGCCGACAGCGGGCGGGGGGGGGGGGAGGGGGGGGAGGGGCGACGTTCGATTTTACGATCGCGGGCGCGGGCGCGCGCGTTATCTCCCCTTCTGGGCGGCCACAGCGGGGGGGCCGGTGTACCCTTCTACGTGCTGCGCTCTCAACGCAAAGAGAATTCTCTTAAACAAGCGTTTTCTAGAGTTGCGTGAGATCGGATCGAAAAAGAGTTAGCTGCCAGCCTCACTTCGTATAACATTACAATTTTTTGCTATCGCATTCATTGCTTCACCCTTGCGGTGAAACTGTGACTTTTTTGTGAAGCCATTGTAATGATGAAGAGAACAGAAGTAGATCTGCTGTTGCTTCATTCCTGCTTTGACAAAGACGAAGACTGAAGTCTCCGTGTAGCAAATAATATTGCGATCGAAATTATATGGACAATCTCAACAAGCTTTTGCCGCCACTGTCGTATTTCGTTTAATGTCCAAATCAATAACATATCCCCCCCGCGCATCGCATGTTCTACCCGTGGGTAAAAGCGCGCGAGCGGGGTCAACGAGCGTGCTTTAAGCAAAGATGAAGCGAGCCAGCCCATCTCCGTCGCACGGTGGGCGTCTGCGATAACATGACCTCGCGTGCGACGCCTGCCGTCGATTGCTGCTGAAGTAGAAAGGTAGCACCCCGCCCGTCTTCAAGGAGCAAGAATGAACACCGGAATTGGGGGGGGGGGGGGGGGGGGCTTGGTCGCAGGAGCAGCAACTGTGAACTTTGATTATAAGGGCGCGATTGTAATCGCTCGCGCGGAGGCTATCTCGGCAGGCATCTGAGACAGATTTGCCCTTCTACGTGCTGTGCTCTCAATTCGAGGAGACTGCGGGAAAACAGCTTCTTTTCCTGTAGGGGTCATATTCTCTTGTAGAGTTCGCTGGAGCAGCAACTGTGAACTTTCATTAAAAGGGCGCGATAGTGATCACTCACGCGGAGGCTATCTCGGCAGGCATCTGAGATAGATTTGCCCTTCTACGTGCTGTGCTCTCAATTCGAGGAGACTGCGGGAAAACAGCTTCTTTCCCTGTAGGGATCATATTGTTTTGTCGAGTTTGCTGGAGCAGCAACTGTGAACTTTCATTAAAAGGGCGCGATAGTGATCGCTCGCGCGGAGGCTATCTCGGCAGTCATCTGAGATAGATTTGCCCTTCTACGTGCTGTGCTCTCAATTCGAGGAGACTGCGCATAAACAGCTGCTTTCCCTGTAGTGGTCATATTCTCTTGTAGAGTTTCGTAGAATAAGCGTTGCCATCCACCATATCGCCTATGCCGAGGAGAGCTGATTTTATCACCACGTGTTCTTGGCGCGGCTGGACATTGGCTCTTCGTCGTCTGGCTCCACCCTACCACCTGTACTTCTCCCTCTCTCCCCTCGAATCCCCCCCCCCTCTCGCCCCTCCCTTGCCTGGACATCTGTCTGCTTAGCTATGCTTTACAATCTCGTGCCTCCTTTCCCCAGCTTCCCTTTCACTCTCCTTGCTAACACTAGGCTGCACTATCACCTATACTTGGCTTATGCTATGCTTCCCCTCTCGCTATGCACTAGCCCTCTACCGGCTCTGGGCTATGCTGCGAACATCGCCGGGACCAATCCGGAGGTGAGTAGTGGGGCCTTCCCAATTTCTGTGGCACATACCCACGGGATTAGTCATAGACAGCTTCTTCATTTTCCAGTGCACTGGAGGTGAGCAGTGGGGTTTGCGCAATATCTGTACACATAACTGCGAACATCGTTGTGCATAAATCAGGTCGGCTTGAACAGCTGCGCTGTAAAAGCGTCGTGAATGTAGGGCCATAAAATGTCTGTTGACCCGTCTTCGTGGTTTCGGCATCCACGTATCCAGACCCCCCCCCGGAGTAAAAAACAGGATGAAACAGTGGGCGAGTTGGTACTAGAGCACTGCACGGGCTCGGGCCTACCCGAAAACCCGGGCTGGGCGGGGCCGGGTAAAGTGGTTTTCACGGCGGGCCCGGGCCGGGCCCGGGCCTGAAGCCCGGGCTTAGGGCCGGGCCCGGGTTTGAGGTGGCGGGCTCGGGTTGGGCCGGGCTTGGAATTGGCTCAGTTCTTAGGATTGTGCCACATACGTTGTGCATACATGTATGTTCCACATATTGTATCTCGAAACAACGCCTCCTCAATTTTATTCAATGCCAGTGCAATAATCGCAATACTGAATGTAATGTAATAAATTTACATAATGAATTTATATCTATAATTTATCATCGGAAGAGTCCACTAAAACGAAAGGTCTGCGCGGAGTTTGTTACATAGACTTGCTTTAAAGACACGATCTTTTTCCATGGCTCCATCACGGCTCACCGTGGTCACGTGACGCTACTTGTACATGCACAGCCTGCTTTGTGTACCCACATTATTGACGTCTGAGCTTTGCTCGTGTTCTGCTATATCGAGCGAGAGCTAGACGATACTGCCGCAACAGCGTTGGAATAAAAAAGATAGCTACGAATTTATTTAAATATATATTTGAACATACTGTTAACCCACATTTGTGGGTTATTAGAGGGAGGGCGTACGTAAAACAACAACTGATATATAGAACACTCAAGTAAAATGAAAGGTCAACAACAATAACCAAAGCAATCCGAAAATCGTCAAGAATTGGTATGACAAGAGACGCAAAACATCACGACACCATCCAAAGAATTTTAGGGACATAGCTGTCAAGCAAATGTTCAAAAGCCTTTAAATCATTCAGCAATTTGTGCACGTAGTCCATTCCATTTTTCTATAACGTTGCGGAAAAACGGACAACGAAAGACGTTTGTGCGGGTGGCGTAAGGTCTAAGGACTGCACTATGATTTATTCTTTTGCTATTTCTACGAGGATCTCGTATGTATATATTTTATCAACAATTCTGTGACCCTTGAGAACCTGAAATAGTAATTTTATTCCGTTCCTCTTTGGCCTAATTTCAAGCATTTCCGATTCACACGAACTTAGCATCTCGGTAACTGAGTCTGATTTTTTGTACCAAGAACATGTGAATCTGGCTGCCAGTCTTTGGATTTCCAGCTCAGTGATTAGGCCTCTTTGATTCCGCACTGATTCCGTACCGGGTGATGTCCCCTTACCTTGTATCATATGCATACAATGCGTAAGCAGCGAGAAGCTTTTCGAGGCTTTATTACCAAACTAGTATGAACCCCGAAAAGAGACCAAATTATATACACTGCACAAACCCGCAAGAGACTCTCAAAAAGGAGTTTTATAGATTATATTGAAGAGTGGTAGGACGCTTGGGAACAAGGAATTGAAGCGTTGGGCGGGAAAGCTATGTACATTCTGCAGAAATCCACAGACACGTCAGAAATTTGCTGCAGTGGGTGAAAGCTGACAACTACGACTGCCGACGCCTTCACAATTCGCAAGGTCAGATTTCGTGCGCCCCTGCGGCTAGCCCAAACAGTTGAAGAAACTGTAGCGCGGAAGGATACCTGATGCAACAAAGCATGGCGTGCTTACAAGAATCTCTTGATAATTTGACTTTTCGCACAATAAAGACGTGAAGAAGTGAACTGTAAGCTATGCCACAAAAGCTTATTGCATTTCATTTTCATTTATTGATGCCCTAAAGGCCAAATGCATTAGGAGTGAGTGAGGAGAGGAGAAGGGAGCGGGGAGTGAGTGAAAAAGTACAGGTAAAAGCAAACAAGAAACTCAGGAAACAGTAAACGGAGAGACAAGTTCTTCGTCCCTACAGACTGTATATACTAGCAGTGGTGTACTACATGAAAATAATACTATAACAAATACTTTTTTTTTTCGTCCTTTCGGCTGTTTATACGTATTTCGAATAGCACACATGGTGCACGGAGTACGTTCTAATTTTTATCTAAGTTATTTAAGTTAGCTTATTTACAACAAAGGTAATAAATTTGGCTTTTCCCCCTCTATTTCTCTTGCCGCGCCAAGGGGCTACTATGCTGAAAATGGGGCTATATATCGAGAAGGGAGCACGATTGGGTTTGATCAGAGCATGCTTTAAAGCAGGGGTCTCAAACTCCCCTCAGCCAGCGGGCCGCAGTCATGCAACTGAGTCCCGCAAGGGCCGGGGCATTGAAGGAGGTAGAAGCGGGGAGGGGGGGGGGGGGGTTGCAGTTTGTACAATTTTCCAGAAAACGCTGCCATTTGAAAGAAAACTTTGCAACATATCATATGCAGGTCCATTCTGAAGGAGATTTGGTGCCACACAATTTCCAACACCAGGATTTTATCAACATGTCGATACCGATTTCCAACTGACAGAAATCTGGACGCAGATATTGAAATAGAGCTTTGTTTCACGGTTCTGTTTTAAAACAAGGTGAACACACGGGATGCCTTGCAGAGGAAACGCCTTAAACCATTCAGGTCTGTGTAGCTCACGAACATACTTATTAAGAAAATAAACAAATGTGGGGCGAAGAGAGTCAAATTCAGGCCGCGGGCCGCGTGTTTGAGACCCCTGCTTTAAAGGAATACGGAACGATAAGTCTGCGGGCGATATTTCATAGCATAACAGTAGTTTAACTGCTCAAAATGGCAAATAGAACAAATTTAAGTGATTTGAAAAACAATGGTCTAGAAAGATCGTCTTTCAGCGATTTTCGGTTGTGCCTAGCGCCCTAGCGACCGCCGGTAGAAGCTGCAATACGTCACGACACCCCGCGCGCGCGGCCGCAGCATGCCGCAGGGGCCGCGGGGGGCCGCGGTGCCTCTTCATCGCTGTCGGCGCTACTCGCTTGCAATAATGGTCCGTCTAAAACGTCGGAGAATCTTATCGCTTTTTATGACACATGCCTTCCCGCGGTCGGTCTTCGGTTTTGAAGCGTTCGTCGCGTTCCTAACAGCATCGTTGGTCGCAGCACACCGTCCCAAACGTTTCCTATAAGATGAGACGCGGTGTAGACTTTTGATGCCTACGGCTCAGCCATCACACCAAACGTGGACACATTAAAAATGGACTTTTTTTGCTAGCTCGGAACACTTTGTCGCTTCACTTCGCTACGTCCTAAAAAAAAAAAGAAAAAAAAAAGAAAGAAAGAAACAGGAAAACCATGGGACTGTGGCGCCAATCTATCTGTGTTGAGCGCAAACGATCGAGGCATGCTTTCGAATAGCCCGTGCTCTTCATCGTGACGAAGCCAACTAATTTTCATTAATTCAACCTGTAAATGGCTTCAGGCAGCTTGGATATGACGGCGGCGGTCGTGTGCACAACGCTGTGAAACGGCTGAGAAATTCTACACATTCGGTGCTTCGTCGAACAAAAACGAAATGCGCATCGGTCGAACGCCGACCGCATGTGTTTACACAAAACGACGAATGCGATGCCTCGATTAAGCCGCAATAACTGCCTTTCTGCCGCAACGAAGCTGCTGAAACCACGTATTTTGCACACTCCGTAACATTAATTTATCTATACTGCTGCCGCTGCACGTTGGACCATGTTGCTGGCCCGCACTGCCTGACTGACACGGAAGACGGTGGCTGGACGGACGGCAGTCAAATGAGGGTGTCATGACGTCACGGCTTCCAACTTGCGTAGGCCGGGTGGCTTGGCGCACGCTCATAAAAACGCAGAAATTAAGATTACCCGCTGAAAACTTCGATAAGTGACGACTTCTTTTCGATGTAATCGCACGAATTTGTTTTCAATATTTCCGCAAAATTTTCTTATTTTGCTTCAGTATTGCTTTAAATTTCAATAAAGAGCGCAATATAAACAAAGCGAAGATATCGTTTTGTTGTCTGTCTCCTCTGTTCTTATTGCGCGCCCTGTTGCAACTAAACTGATGCTGCAAACCACTTTTCTTGCTTCAATATCTGCTACCTAACGCTCCTGATAATTACCATTGTATTTGTAGAAACAATACGTACAGTATAACTCTGCCGAATAAGCGTTCATCGTACCCACTGTCTCCGGTCATCTGTTACCACAGTAAAACCCTTTTGTACTAGTAATTTCCGTAGATTAAAGCATGCTTGTTGGAGTAGCATACGCCAACAAAACGTAGATATTTGCTACTTAAAAACGCCTTGCTGTCGATGCCATGTTCGGGCCACACTGCCTAGATTATAGGTTCGGGCCCCAGTCGGGCCCGATCTGTGGTCGGGCCGGGCCGGGCCGGGTAGGTGAAATTTTTTTTCGGGTATGGGCCGGGCCCGGGTCTCGCTTTTGAGTCTCCAGGCCGGGCTCGGGCGGGTAAACTTAGACGAGTGCCGGGCTCGGGGGCCGGGCCCGGGCCGAGAATCACGGCCCGTGCAGTGCTCTAGTTGGTACTGATTTGTGGCAAATTAGTTACCGTGCAGTGAAGACCTATACGAAGGAAAATGAAATTTGTTAAATGAACGAGCAAATATGCAGAATTTCATAGTGTGCATTATCTTGCAAGGCAATGTAGAATGGAAGAAAAGCATTTGCGGTTATGTTCAAGTGATGCCCAAAACTAATATAGAAAAAGCAGCACGCTGGCTAGCTAAATATGAAGTGCGTGGTCTAATTTATTTTTCGGGCACCATTAATTGATGAGTAACACAATCTACACCCGCGTTCTGTACAATGCTGGCCTAACCAATTTGACGCGCCGATATGTCTGGATGGCCAAAATGAAGCTCGGTTTATGGGAATTTCGCCGTGAAGTCGCGATCACAGTAATGCCTTGGCAATTTTGAGGATCATATAATGCCTTTTGGGGCATTCTGGTAGTGTTGAGGCGCTTGTTAAGCACGAAATGATTTTAGCTGCCTTTCTCGGCGGCCTTCAAGTCAACTTGAGCCAAGAGCGAGAGCCGTTATCCGGGCATTGCTGCCAGAACGAAATGAGATATCCGGGCAATCAGCCCAGAAGTTTAAAAAAGCGTGATCTTTCGGAAGCTACGGTGCACACAAATTACAAAATATATTGTTTCAGAGTTCTTAGTGTTCACAGTATAACTGAAGCTATAAATTCTTTTACGCTGAAACATTATTTAATATTTACAGTTGCGACGCTCCAACGGCAGATATGGCAACATGCAGCTGGTCTTTTGAACGCCAAAGCCAAGCCTGTGCTGTCTTGAACGGCAGCAGTGGGCGAGTAAACGGCGTGCTGCCTGATGTAATAATGAAGGTTGTGGTCTTGCGGCGCTGGTTATCGCATTCTTCGAGAAAGTATGCCGCGCTGCGTGGGGCACACAAGCCTGATGTCACGCTGAGGCCGCATCGGCTGCACACGATAGGCATAGCCGGTGATTAATCTCGTACAACTGCAGCAAACAACGGCGTCTAAATGATTGTGCAGTGTAGTGTGGTGTAGTTATGTGGAGTGTGCCCTTGCAAACGTGAACACGTTTGTGGCTAGTGAAATCTTCAACCAATTTGCTTTCCTGGTAGACATTTCATGCTTATATCCACTTTAGATTACGGAATGCCGGCCATTTTTTATAAGGCACCCTGATTGTTTTGTGCAGGTTGTTTCAAGAAATGCGTCCGAAAATAAAGAAAAAAAAAACAATCAGGAAAAAGGGATATTCGTACGCTGCCTTCATAATTACTTTTTCTGCGGCGCCAGGCACCTTGCGATGAGTAGAGGCACCAATTACAGCAGTAACGAAATTCAGTTAATTAACTTTTCAATTACCAGAGAAAGGCGGTTTTATCAAATGGAAAAATTGAAGCATTTCCAGCAAAGAGCCTGTGCCGCTCTCAGATTTTGCAGAGTCAGCCGCTGGCAATTATTAGCAAATAATGAAGTCTGATGAACTTCTCCGGCTAAATCGAAACCTAAACTCGGAACAGCGCAACTGCCATACTCTTCAGAGTATGACATTTCGCCAGAGAAATTCTCTAGACAGCAGATGGCTCGCCACTAGACGGCCCGAACGGCACAAGTACACGGACAGCAACAGTCCCAATACTTTGTCATGGGTGTATGTCAACAAATGGACAGGAACTAACACCGCTGTGATCGTTTTCGTGAACAGTGACGTTATCCTGGTCGTCTCATAGCAACGTTCATCGGAGCGTCAGCTTTAGTTTCACCGGTGAATTTGGTTGAATTTCAATGCTCCGCACCAATTACCAATGGACCATTTTTCAAAATCTCACAGTGGCAATTACGTTCTCGCGCGAAGAACACCAATTTTCCCATTTGACCTGACCGCCTGTATCTGGTAACTAAATATATCAATATTTATTTCTTAATAACTGACGCAATTCCTGTATTCAGTCCTCGGAAGACGTCTGTCGTCACATGCAGTAGAAATAGAGAGAAGAAAGGTAAAGCAAGGAAGTGAACCAGACGCACGTCCGGTTTGCTACCCTGCACTGGGGAAAGGAATAAATGGACAAAAAGAGAGACATAAGGAAAGGAGGGATGGAAGGCACAAGCACACTCAGGGGAGCACATACTCTCTACAGACGGTCACTTATATCTGTTAATCTTAAGTATTTCAGTAGCACTTTAATTGCCTTCAGCGCCCTCAGAGCATATGTCTAAGGTACTAGAACCTTGTCGATTTGGTCCAAAAGCATCCGAAGAGGGAAGCGGTGGGCGTCATAGCGAGCGCAGATACACAGGACGTGTTCAGTTGTCTCTTCGGTTCCACAAGTGCCGGACCTAAAAGTGTCGGCCACACCCATTCGAAACGCGTACGCCTTTGTGATTGCAACGCCCAACCAAAGGCGGCATAACAGCGTCGTGTGGGAGCGGGAAATATGCGATGGTAGCTATAACTTGAGCGAAGGATCAAGTTTATGACGGTGACGGTGACACCTTTAGAAGCTAGTAGGCGACCAAAACACGCCTGTAGGATGCCGAGCCTGCAAATAAAGTTGTCTTGCAGCATTATGGGCTTAGCGGGCTGTGTCGTTGGCGGATTGATTCCCAGTAATACCGGTATGTCCTGGTAGCCACTGATATATACGCCTAGTGCGAGCCGACGGAAGCGCCATAGGTGGCGAACTTGCTCATCCCTCTCGGGAAAGCAAGCAGACGGCCGCTGTGTTATCTACGTCGTTGTACGTGTGTTTCCGCGTAGTTCATGGTTCCATAGTAAAATAAGCATAAATACGCCGAAACTTGAAGTGATTCCATAATGATTGCTGCGGGGTGGGGCGCTCAAACACCTACTAAAATTCGGCAAATCCCACGTGTCGTGGGAATCAATGATATGCGAATCATACATGAAGAAGTTTGCCATTTGGCACTTTCAAAATGAGCATAATGTTACCAGGCGATTGGATTTAGTACTGAGTAATCATACGTAGAAATTTTATACGCATTCGCGCATCTAGAAAACATGGAAATGTGAGAACTTGTTCATAGTTGCGTATCGATGCCGCCACTACTGTGCGTACTACAAGCACCAGCAGTCGTAGGCTGAAATGTCGTTCTTGTAGTAGTCTATGATGTTGGTTACGCGAAGCGTAATGCTGAAGCGTATGCTGAATTTTTTTGGGGGGGGAGGGGGGGGGGGGGGGCCTTGAGGCAAGCGTTACGAGGTGGATCGACGTTAAGCGCAATAGTCGTGTGCGCACCGTGGGCTTAACAGGAACGTCCACTACACTGGCGTCTACTGGTGACTGCACTGGGTAACGTATGGTCCGACATAACGTCAGTGCTCACGTTAGAGCAAAGACGTCAGTATTATCGAAGCGAAGTGCGCTTTACGGTGTTGCGATGTGAATATCACACGTAACTTTCGTTAGCGTATTCTTTCGGGGTCGAGCAACGCTTGAATATAGCTTGCTGTATAATCGGAATACTAATCTAATGTTTATTAAGCTACTATAAAATTGGAGTGAACATTGGAACTACAATTGACCCGGCATGACGTCTGTTAACCCGGCATGACGTCTGTGTCATACGTTTACATATGCAGTGTTAAAAAATGTCATAAAATCAAATAGCCAGCGCTGCTTCAGACTTTACATCTGCATAGTGTCTTTTTCCAAAGCAGTTTCAAGACCTGGCATGGCTCTGCGGTAGAATAGCTGATTGCCACGTAGAACGCTTGGGTTCGATTCCTGCCAAGATCCTGACTTTTTATCTTTGCATTCGTTGGGTCTACGCTGCCGATGTCAGTTTCTCTTAACGCTCTCGCATTTAAGTTACTAATGTCTGTCCTCATCGTTACGGGGTAGATATCAACTGTGAATCACCTGTGGCGCATACCCGCGCACCGCGGCTCGTGGTATACGAGTATGTGCCACACGTGTCCGAAGAAAAGCGTTTGGTGACGTACGCGACGGGATTTTCACGTTATTAATGTCGTGACCAGACAGCCATATTTCTCAAGCTCTGTTACCCTCCCACACAAATTTCGGTCTACATCAAGTTAAAGAGGCCATCACAAGAACACCCAGACGTGGGCGGCTAGATACATAGATACGTAGATAGAAATGCTCAAAGTGTCTACAGTTCGCTAAAAAATGCTTCGCCTTTAAAACTCGCCCACTACGCGGTTTTACTAATTTACCGCAAGGTCTCATGAGCAAGAGTGACGGAAGCAATGATTCGCCGCCTTTCGTTAAGAAAGGCGAGCCGCTCCATCATTGTGCGAGTTACGGCACCGCTTCTTGTCCTCATGCTTTCGTTCTGCCATATTGGTGCTCGTTGGATGCAGCCGATCATGTTGACAATGGTAGGCGGCAAAAGATCGCAGCCTGAGCATGTGTTCGTTCGGTTCTACCGCCGTGAAAGGGCACTTCGCTCAAACATTCTGTATTTATCATTTACAGAAACAGCAATGCAGCAATGGTTGACTTCAGGAAGAACAAGAAGTGATTGAGATGTCACATTTGTAAACAAAACAAAACGGATGTTCACAACGAGCTGCACCTCATAGCTGGGCCTTGTTACACTGGTCTGCGCGACGCAGCTTTCATGTTCACGGGCTCCACGATTCATTCCACTTAGACAGTAGCGCTGACGGTCCGTTCTCCTTCGCAGTCGGTCATCACATGTCTACTCGACGACCCTCTTCAAATCTAGTCACTTCTCGCACGGCATCATCTCTTGACACTTCAAAGTTTGACTGACCGCACTGCATCACCAAAGAGCACGTCTTTCCTGGACGAGCGAATCACGCTATCACTTTAACAACGAACTTCTTCACTGGCTGACTCCTCACTGACTGATGCTGACCCCAGCTGAGCCTCCATCACCGCGCGCTTGTGTTCCGGAAGCTTGTACATGATTCGCCTGTGCATAGCACAGCGAAAGCTATAGGGAAAGGGCTACATCGTTCTCCCAGATTCGTCTGCGGAATCGGACGGCGCTGCTTTAATTTCTCGAATGCTCCCGATCTTGTGCAGGCGTTAGGCTGTCTCGGAGGCGCGATCTGCGGAGAGGGTAAGGAGTGCACTTTCGGCTTTTTTTTTTATACTTCGTTTTTCGATGTGCGCGCTCTGTCGCGCGCGAACTGTCGTCGCCTGATTTT
Organism: Rhipicephalus appendiculatus; assembly: GCA_030522465.1. NCBI lineage: Eukaryota > Metazoa > Arthropoda > Arachnida > Ixodida > Ixodidae > Rhipicephalus > Rhipicephalus appendiculatus. The sequence continues at coordinate 211,883 of JALIZH010031394.1, read as the reverse complement.
CATGACGTCGTTTGAAATTGGCGACGCGTGCTTAGTTAAGCACTCGTTTGGGACAAACACCGTGCACAAGTCCACTTTCGTAGAGCTCCGCGCCTTTCCTGCAGCTGCCTACGCAAAATTAGTTGTCTGGCACCTGAACGAAGTGAAAATCGCAGCCGCGAACTTCATCCATGCCTTCACAGCAAATCTATGCAAGGCATTGTCGTCTGCTCGGCTTCCCGAACGTACTGTTGCCGGCGCCCGCTAGGTGGCTTTCAGTGGCTCCTCTATACGCGGTGCACTAGGCGTATGATATCATGTGCTCTTGCTCGAGCTTGATGGTGACAGTTTCTTATTTCAAGCATAAACTGCTCGCCAGTCCTATTACGCACGGCGAACGGCAAACTGTAAAGTGCTGCATTTGAAACGTAGAATATGACCCATTTGCGTGGACGCTCTTGTACGATTTATGGTAGATCGTCTCTCATAGCAGCAAGATCTGCTGCCGTGGATGCCGTTACATGCGTAAATCAAACTTCGGATGCGATAGTTGCATCCGGAATTACAGCTGCACCTCATGAGCTGTTGGACGAGACCAACCCACCAGTATAGATCTGCCTTCGGCCCGAGTATGTCTTATGCAATAGCAACAGTGATCCTTCTTCTAATGCTATTGTAGAGTGGTCGGGATTCTAGCACCTAAACAGCATTCGATCAGGATATAAGCCAGCGACGATATCTGCATGTTCGTCGTGGAGCCTTGACCAGCCACAGGTCCGTCTTAAAATTCCGGAAGTGAGAAAGAAGACCCACCACAGAAAATTTTATTGTGAAGGCAGCGAGCAAATATTCGAATTTCCCTGATTTTTGATGACTTCAGGCACATTTCGTGAAGTATCCTGTATGCGCGGTCCATACCTGTCGCTGGCTATACACTACCACGATGGTGTATGGAAAAAACATATCCTTGGGCTCACAGGGCAGGCAGTGTGTATTTGTACCATGTCCGACTAGTTTTCTTACAGCTGTACAGACACTGTTAACTGGTGTGTATGCCATGCCGAGACTACACGTACTTTTAACCGGTGCAAGGGTTAGTTAATGTATGATATGGCAGCCATATTGTCCCTTTCTTTGGACACCAGACAGTGTTGGCTATGGACACAATGGTGCCACGTGTTTTTTGGTTTTCGTTTTTACTGCGCAACAAAGTATTTACCACATAACTCAAAGGGCACTTATTCCCTACATTATTTTGCAAATCGGTTGACGTGGAGTAGGCGAGGACAAAACCTGCGCACATCTTGTAGTGAAGCTGATGCACACGGCGTATATTTCGGTATCTGCAGGCAGAAAAAAACGCTACTATGAATTGCACTGTTTCAGAAACGAACATAACAAAAACAGAAGGCTGAATGAGACCTTTGGCTATATATTTCAATCATTCAAGAAAGGTTCGAGTGAGCGTACAATGAAGATGAAGACAGACGACGAAACGACATGATCTGCTGCATTTTTTATCGTTCGAATACCACCTGCCCTTTTTACAATTTGATTGAACGGCTCCTCATGAGACATGTAGTGTGATAGAAACGCAACTTCTTTATATAGTCGGCTAGCGAAGACTATATATAATCTAGACAGCTGGAGCAACAAGCCACATGCCTGTTTGCATCCCTCGGAGGTAAATATTATATGGTTTCTTCAGTGTCACAATATACCATTTATTATAACGTTTGTAACGTGGGTGTATCCAGAAAAGAAAGGAAATGAGGTCCTGGTCACCATACCCGATTTTGATAAATTTCCCTCTAGGCGCAGGTTTTAAACGCGGAAAAATGATTTCAATGACAGCTTTTCGAAAAGAAAATTTTCTTGTGCTAAAATAGATATACAAATTTTGTGCGAAAAGCACTTTTCCGCCCCTTTCGCAAATCTGAAATTTGAGCGAATGCGAAAAAGCAGTGCTCTTCATGGCCACAACATTTATTCCCATCGAAGAACTAGTGAAATGCGCTTTTGTGAATATTTTATTTCTCGTTGCTATCGAAGGAATGTTAAATTGAGGTAACAACATCACAAGCTTGGTAAATTGCCTAAAAATACCTGTGTTTCAGGAATTTATTGCTGCAGACAAATTAAACTGAGGGCAATAGAGCTCGGGGCAGATTGCCTTTGATATTCGGACTTCCTTGTAAAAATATTTTGCAGTTCAGCGCTCACCGTTATACTTCAAGATTCTGCTGAAACATATGTCCTTCACCAAAACCGCCGAAGTCTCAAAAATGGTATTTTCAAAATGGCCGTTTTTTATTTTTTAGAAACCTTTTGCATTGAAGTCGGAAAACGTCTAACAATCCGCCTCGGTGGAACAGTGGCTACGGTGCTCGGCTGCTGACCCGAAGGTCGCGGATTCGAACCCGGCCGCGGCGGTCGCATTTCGATGGAGGCGAAATGGTAGAGGCCCGTGTACTGTGCGATGTCAGTGCACGTTAAAGAACACCAGATGGTCAAAATTTCCGGAGCCCTCCACTACGACGTCGCTCATAATCATATCGTGGTTTTGGGACGTTAAACCCCAGATATTATTATTATTATTAAACGTCTAACATTTGCGCAAAACAACGTTACACTATTTCAGCTGCTAACAGGTTATAATACGAGAAATGTCAGCAGCTTAGCGTCTCGGCCGCACTTTAAAAGAGGCCCTGCAGCATTTTTTCAAGTAATCATCGAATGATTTCATTAAAGACGTTTATTGCCTCAAGAGTTGACTGCAGCAAAAATTTTTGGAACCCGTTCATTACGAATGGAGTTACAGGGATTCGTTGCACGTTTTAAGCAATTTCTCTCTTTTTTCATATTAGCGAGCGCGTTAAAGAAACGGCGGGAGGGAGGGAATTTTAATTTGAACTTACAGTTAATTCGAACTGACGCCCTGGTCCCGGCACAGCCCTGTGTATTTCTATGGGCAAGAACTCCCGATATTTAGAAGGCATCGGTATCGACAATGGTTAATTCGAACTAGGAGCCCCTGTTTTTCATCGCTCCTCGCAGAAGTCGGCCGAAAGTGATGACAATGTATAACAAATCCAAACCAAACACAATTCATCAGAGATACTAAACAACGAAATTAGCAGCATTTTTCAGCAGATTATTCGGACGCTGCGCAGGAGCTCTTGAGCAAGCTGCAAGCGATGCTCATAGAGTCGCGACAGAAGAAAAGCAAGCAACGAGCAAGTGCAGGTTGCTGATTACTTTTATTTTGATTGCGTTAACTCTACCATGTAAGTGAACGTGATATAGAGCCTAAATAGCGTCATCTATTTTGACATTAAGGCTCATTGCTCACATGAATACATGTCGGGGCTCGTTTCTGGCGTATGACTGACTGATCAATTAATTTTGTTCGGTGTTAGAACTCCGTGAGCTTAGTTTACAAAATCACCTGCCACTAACGTACATGTAGTAGCGCCTACTTCGCGATAACGAGTATAGAAATGGCTCCTTTGGGTTCTGCCCGCGCGGTGCGGCGCGGTGTCTGTTCATTCTAGCGCCCGCCCGCTAATTCAAACTCCGCTTAATGAAAACAATTTTATAATCCCCTTGGAGTTCAAATTAACGAGTTTTACTGTATATACGTTGCAATCCATTATACAAAATGGTTCTAAGCCACCGCTGCTTTTATTTCGCACTTTACCCCTCTAACTGATCTACAGTTCTCAGCGATTCCAGCGCACAGCCGTCTGGCATGCTGGCCAGCCTATCTTGACTCATGAATGAGCCCTATTTCAACGCCTGGAGTAAAAAATTCTGTCATAATGCCGCAGCAAAGCTATGAACTTGCATTGGGTACTACAGAAGCCAGCTGGACATCCTGATAGCAGTTACTGTTGGAGCGAAACAGCGAGGTGGGCAGGGTTAGCGTTTGAATTCCTGAGGACTCTACATGAGATGTATAATATATCCTTAAACATGTCACTGTTTTCGGATGCAATTACAAGGTAGCAATTTTATCGTATGCACAATTTAACTGAATTGTACTCTTTATAAAGAACTTAATGAATGGGTGGCGGTTACAATAAGAGTTATGGTTATGTACAGTTGGTACTAATTTTGTATTGTTTGAGGGTGGTTAGTACTGATAAAGGTAATACAACTCTGTCTGAATAAAAAGTAAGAAAGGGCTGCGGGAGCTTGAGAACACATTTCGATCTTTCAGTGCACACCATCTTGGCCCCGATTACGCCATCCCTCATTTCGAAGAATAGTGCCACTTGAATTCCTAAGAAGTACTCCGAAAACGTTATGTTACAGAGGGCGCCTCTTGTTCAGCCCTGAGTAAGAAACATACGCTATTCAGGGGCTGTAAACTATTTCTAATATGTTTCTGGTACCACAGTACATAAATTTAACGCATGGCCTAGTTCATTCACGACACTGATAGAACGTGCATAAGACGTTTTTCATACGCTCCTAGTCGTAGTTTTCGTCAGTTCCACGATTCCTACGTTCCTAAGACAGCACCAGATAAGCATTAGCAGGGTCAATACAAGTAAGATTCGTTCGTGGGATTTCTGGCCAAGTGGAACAGAGCAGTGTGCCACGCCACAAGAATCGGTAAATGGCGCGCCATTGCCTACTATAGATAATAAGGAGTAGAAAGTTGTAAATCAACCATAAAGTCGTTTAATAATTTTAGTTACGTGCTGCAAGTTGGTGGGCAAAGCGTTTCAAGCGAAAATCTCATGTTCATAGTCATCATGATCTTAATCGTAGTTGTGGCATTTTGAATAGAATATGCTTGAGTAATTATTTTCTACTCGTGCCAAAGCGAATTCCCCATGATTTCTTATTTGTAATAATAATATTCTCTCACTACTATTCATAGTAATTGTGTTATTTGGAACAACTTCAAAGGAATGATAAGCGATTGATACAGGTGGCAAACGTAAAACTGAGAATATCAGGATGTGGAACCAACGAAAAATGATATGGTTGATCCCTCCGTCATAGGAATCGGCATAATACGAAAGTAAAACGTGCCCTTACAGAAGAAGTTCAATGTTTACTGTACCTTAATATAAGAGAGCCTGCACAATCTCTTTTGGTGTTAGACAGCTTTAGCACCATTTAACCTGGATGCACCCATGTTGATCTTTAGTGATACATCTCCATCCCGACGATTAACGTCCATGATCAAAGTATAAACAAACCCTTGTGGTCAGAGATGCTTGTGGGAGGTGCAGTAGCTGACGGTGAGAGCGGAATCAGAGAAAGTGGTGTGACAGCCAGAAGAGCGTCACTGACTGGATGCCGAACTTTGGCTAAGGTCGCCTACTCGCGGCATGTTAGTGTTACTACAGGAAACGCAACGCGCGTTGTGTGTTCCCTGTTGGTGGCGGTGGTGGTGGTGGTGAACAACTTTATTTAAACCAGCAGATCGAGGCGTTGGCCTAGGCCGCGCCAGGTACGGTGGAGAGACCCTGTCTCCCAGCCGCCTCCCATGCTCGCTGGATGGCCCATATTTGATCTTGCATATTTGAGCTGATCAGCGCGGCTTTCCACCGCGCCCCACGCTGTACTGAGGAGACCGCATTTTGATCCTGTATTTGTGCGCATTCCCATAAAATGTGTTCTAGGGTGGCGTGTTGCATGCTACATAGCTTACACGAGTCATCTGGGTATAGCTCGGGGTAGATGCGATTTAGATGCACCGGGGTGGGAAATGTTCTGGTTTGAAGTCGCCTCCAGTCAACCTCCTGAGATCTGTCTAATTTGGAGCTCGGTGGTGGAAATCTGTGTCTCGACTTTTGGTAAAACTGGATAATATCGCAGGACCGAAACATTTTGTCCCTCTCCCTCCACTCCTCTCCTCCCGTTACCTCTTGGGAAGCTCCGTCGCGAGCGCGGTAAGTGAGACCTCACGCGACGCGGTGGGCTTCCTCGTTGAGGTTGGGAACGGGGGACTCACAGGGGGTGTGGGCTGGGAACCATATAATGTATTTTTCTTCCAATTACTCGGATGATATGAGCTTGGCCTTCTTGAGGAGTATGTTAGTTGCCTCGGGAGATATTCTTCCTCGCGCGTAGTTTTTGATGGCCGACTGCGAGTCGCTGATGACTTACCTACAGTTGGGGGAAATTATGGCCTGTGCGATAGCCACCTCTTCTGCGATTTCGGAGTTATTAGAACGTATTGAGCACGCGCTGATGCACTTGCGGTCGGAGTTTATTACTGCCGCAACGTAGGATTTGTGACTCGGGTACTCCGCTGCATCCACGAACAACGCCTCCTTGTCTCTACCGTAGGCCTTGAGTAGAGTTCTAGCTCTGCTTTCTCTTCTGCCCTGATTAAGTTCGGGGTGCTTGTTTTTGGGCAGATTGGGGACCTGGATCTTTTTCCTGATCACCTTGGGAACCGACACTTTACATCCTTGTTGGCGGTGATAATGTATCCCTAACTTGTCGAGGATACTCCGTCCTGTGCGCGTGCTGGCTAGTCTCTCCAACTGGGCAATCTGTTGAGCTTCTATCAGCTCCTCTAAAGTGTTGTGTAAACCCAGTTGAAGTAGTCGCTCGGTGCTGGTGCTATCTGGAAGGCCTAGAGCTTGCTTGTACGCCTTTCGTATGAGTGTGTTGATGTTGGCTTTTTCGGCTGTATACCAATTGAGGTATGCCGCTACGTATATAATGTGACTTATGGCGAATGAATAGATAAGCCTGACGACGTTAGCCTCTTTCATGCCCAGGTGTTTGTTTGTTACTCTCTTGATTAGCCTTATTGCGTTGGTGACTTTGGTTACTAGCCTCTTGATGGTTTCGCCGTTTGTACCCTTGGATCCAATGATGAGTCAAAGGACCCTGATTTGCTCCACTATAGGAATAGTCCTGCCGTTTTTGGTGCGTATTTGGATTTCTTCGTAAGCGCGGTCCCGACTGTATCCCTTGGGTGGCCAGCCTTTGAGCGTGGGTCGATAGAGGAAGAGTTCGGAATTATCCGGCGAGCACTCGAGGCCAGTACCTTCAAGATACTCCTCGTTAGTGGCGACGGCCTCCTGAAGCCTCTACTCTATCTCTACGTCACTACCTTCACACGCCCAGATGGTGATGTCATCTGCACATACGGAATGATGTGTTCCGTATATAGAGTTGAGCCGTGCCGGGAGTCGTGTCATTATGAGGTTAAACAGCATTGGCGATATGACGGAACCCGGTGGGGTACCAGCACTGCCCATGTGCCTCTCCTCAGATCTGAGTTCTCCCACTACGAGAGATGCCGTTCTGTCGGTTAGGAAATCCTTGACATAATTGTACGCTCTCGATCCTAAGCTTAATTGGCTGATCTGGCCGGCCACGATTTTTCACGGGGCGAGCTTTAGTGGGGAACGCGGCGTTATACAGCGAGGCGAAGCATGTGCACGTTGCAAAGCTATTTTTTGTTTGGATAGATGCGATGAGCGAGGCCGACGCTTGGGCTAAGTTCGTCACCTGTTGGCATGTTAAGGCGTCGACAAAATTGCACTTGTATTGGAAACGCGCCGAATGAAACCGACGCGTTGAAGGAGCTAATCGCGACTGTCACGGTCATGATTAGAGACCGGATTTTAGGCAAATGCCTATTTTGTTCCTTGCGTTCTTATCGTGCCACTTTAATATATGAGCATGAATTAGGGGTTAAAGAGGGCTTTTGTAGTGTTTTTATAGTGCCTATAAATGCCTTTTTTTGGGGTATGTGCCTAAATGTCTATAAGTGCCTATAAATGCCTATTTTCAAAAACGGAGCCTATATGAGCACTATTTAAGCTGAAATTTTGCTTTCGAGTACAGTTTGAGACCGTAATTCACAATACCGGGCAAAATTGACGTTTCGGAACTCTATGGGGTGCCATGCACACAACCTAGTTCCCTAGATCAACAAACATCTGGTAAGCAACCGCTAGCAGCAGTGAAATGGGACGCGCCGGCCACTTTACCTCGCCGCACTGAAATGGCGCGAGCGGTTAAAGCAGGGGGAGGAGGAGGAGAGGAAGAGGCGCTATTTCTGCAACCCTAAATGGGAGCACGTACCAGCGTGTACAGTGCAATGGGGAAAGGAAAATAAAGGTGGCAAGAGGAGAGAAGAAAAGATGAGAGTGGCGTCCGTGGCCGAGGACGTGGCGAGCGGCTTTTACAGCCGGTTTTCTAGTCCAGTGTTCTCAAGGGATTGAAGCACCTCCTTGAAGACCTGGATGTGCTGGGGGGCAGGAAACAGGAGGGGCCTCTGTACAGCAGCACGAAGATGGAGAACGAATGCGCAACCGTGCATGGAGTGCCGTCAGGGAAAAGTAGAGTGCAGGTAAAAAAAAAATCAGATGCGCACTTGGCTTTTGTTTCGTTTGCAATTTACTTAAAGGGCTCTTCACAAGGTCACATAAATTTTAGTTAGGCACAGTAAACTGTTGCGTGCCCAATGAAGAGCTTTGTACCACAAGAACTTATTAATTGGTTCATTACGAGCCGCGAAAGCATGATGCTGCATGGTAGGTGAGCTTGAAACCTTTGCCACTCGCAAGCCAAATTCCTTCCCTGCCCTCTTCGGTATCGGAGCAACTCGGAGCCGGAAGATCACACGACGCAGACGCATCAACACGTCATGCGCACGCAAGGTTACACTGTGTGCGCATGACATGCCCAAGCCAGGTCGTGCACACCAGCGGTGTTGTATCGTTTCGGCGTTATCTCTTGTATACTGCCTGTTTCTGTGGGAGGGATCCCTCTATGCATTTGGACAGGCTGGCATGGATGATGTATCCTAAGCACGACACAGCGCGTCGCACCGCTGGAACCGCGGTAAGGGACGATGCATCAAAAACACGCCAAGCATTGTCAGAGCTGGCGCCGGCACGACGCGGGAACGGCCAGAACACGGACGCATACGAAATAGAGGCAGCTTAGTTAGAGTGTACTAGCTTAGTCTCGCATCGAGCTCAATTCGAAGTAAAAAAAAAAAAGTGCACACAGATTCCGTTTGTATGTTTTAATATTTCTACAACTTTCGTTCTTCTATTCAAGCAACAGATTGCACAAATTGCGCATTCCTTGTTGTACGTCACCTCCTCCATATTGGTGCGCGCGCCCGTGAGATCAAGGACAAGCAGCCCGTTCAGTCTGACATTTCGCCTCTTTCCGGTGCGCGTAGCGTTGAAAATCTTGGCAGACGTGATCGTTAGCGCCCAGTGCATGCATTGCACTTGCCAGTGAACACCTTAAAGGGCCCCTTATCAGGTGTGAGCATTTCGAGCAATTTATTTGTATGCAAATCAAATAAATTGCTCGAAATGCTCAAACCTGGTAAGAGGCCCTTTAAGGTGTTCACAGACAGAAGAGAAATTGACCCTGCGCGATAGACCCGGCCAATACGAGACTAAAAGACCCTTTTTGCCTTTTAGCGGTCTGGCTATTGGCTCCTGGGCTGCCATTCTCAGCCATGCCGAAAAGAAAGAGACTCAGGAGCGTGTTTATTCGATGGCGGATACTTAACTCACCAATGCTGGACAATGAAAGGAGAGCCCGTGTTCTGGAAACCTAGCGGGAAAAAGGACAATAGCATGGTTATGTTAAACCATTGACGCCTTTGTGCCATCATAAACTATAACATTTGTTTGCTTTCCTGTCGTAGACACAGGTCGCGCACGTCTTTTTTCGAAAATTTGAGTTTTTCTAAAAATTTATTGTGCCTATATTTATGATTTTGGGGGCATAAAACTGTGTTTTGCATGCCTATTTTTGGCTCCTAAAACGCGGTTTTTTAGTGCCTAAAAATCCGGCCTCTAGTCATGATGCATTACTGCACTTTACCAAGAGCTATGTGAGGGCACAGTGTTAGATATAAAAGGCACGTGTGTAAGGTCTTCAGAGTGTGTGACTTTGGCGCAATGAAAAAAAAAAAGACTGCGGCGCAATGGCTAGCGCGCCCGGTAATTGTTGGTTGCGGACCGAGAGGTCATGGGTTCGACTCCCGTTGACTGAACTTCTTCTTTGCCTTCTTACGGTGTGTATTTCTTCGACGTCATTTCCGTGACTGAAATCTTGGTGGACCCCGGCATAAAACACTTCCGTGTTAAAAATATTAAACGTGTCTTGTGCACTGATTGCGTATGCCAGTGTTTCTACAATCGTAGAGATGTGTTACTTAAGCTGGTATACATTCACGTATGTACATAGACGTGTTGTCAGGAAATGAATGAGAAAAGCAAAATGCTTAATATAATAAACTTTGAGATTTTTTTTTTAGTATGAGCATTTGTTATTCCGCTCTCGGTTCTCATTCAAATGGAAGAAGTTGCCCAGTCAGGGAAATATCAGAGGTTATGATAATGTCTTATTATTAAGATGTAAGCAGGTGGCAATATGTGACACGCACTGTTGCTCTGCAGGGTTTGGTAACATTGTTGCAGAATTTTATTCGCCAGCCTCCCGCAGCCGGACAGGATGAACCTTTCTGCACTACTGCTTTTCACTCTGCTGACGGGTGAGCCTGTGTCCAATAAACTCCTCCTATGTTATGTGCTTTGTCACGCTGCTTTCTAACGTGACATTTTAATTTGTCAGTATATTGCAGTGAAACGATTTGAAGCTTGACATTTAGGGTGAAGCATCAGACCTTCGAGTAATATTATAGCCTTGTTTTATCTTCCATCATATGTATTATTAAGAGAATACCCATTAACATACAAGTGTTTTTTGCCACGTGGGGAAAGCGCTGTGCACACGGTTGTTTCAAGTCCCCTGTGGCATTCTATCAGTATGTATGAGCATGTATCAACTTCATAGTAAGGGTAAATGGCGTTCGCGCACGGGCTTTAATGTGTCTATCCTGCAAGGCTTTCTGGAGAAACAGAAAGGCTCACTTTTGTTGGACAATATTTAATAAATAATATCCAAGCCTTCTGAGTATACCCTGTGTACTTGAACTGCTTCATGTTTTTTTTTTCAGTTGCGCTGTCTATGTCGACTACAATTCAGGAGGGAAGTGACACTCCACTCCAGCGCGTACGGCGTAAGTGGTCCCGCAGAAATTAATCACGAATTGTTCTTGCATATATACAGGGCGTCCTAACTACGAAACGCAGCAAGATAAAAAAAAAGAGGAATAGTGTTACGCAAAGTAAACCTCGTTTATTGTATCCTATTCAAACTCCCTACGTTAACCTTCGTTACTATTTCGAATAACACCGCAAGCTGAGAGGTGCAAATATCTTTCGATTGACAGTCTTGCAGTCTTTCCTAGCGTATTAATATAACGTTGGCAATCTTTCACCTAACGGCACACTCTAGTTTTTAAGACATTTTGCGTAGAGGGAGGCAAGTTTCTAAATCATCCGATCTGTTCCTTTTTTCATAAAATGGACAGTTATGCCGTCTTTTTCGGTAGCTTCTCTGCAGGGTAGATATCATTTGGACTTTCTAAGATCATTTATAGCTACAGACAGCACTTCGTCAGAGAGAGAACTTCAGTTCGCATTGTACAGTCACTGAAGCACGGCTGCGATTCCCCTACATATGTGATGACTTCTCTGCGATCTCTAAAGTTAAGGATAGAATCCTTTTTCCACGTGCATGCTGTCACTGAATTTGCTAGTAACACTACTCTGCTTCACGAAGGGAAAGTCCTTACGCAGCTTTCATAGACAACGAAAACGCATTCGACTCAGTAGCAACACTGTAGACCAATAAGCAACAGTGTGGAAGCACTGAATTTGAAACGCATGCATATGCCATAGCCATCATGTACGGATACCCTCGGTACACACGCACGCGCACACATAGGCGTGCGCAGGGTTCCCCTTCAAGGGGGGGGGGGGGGGGGCGAAGGTTCTTCGCAGCGCCCCCCTCCATATCATGTCAATGTATGGAGCTGACTGTGCGCCCCCCCTCTCACCCCCCCCCTCTCTATTATGTCAATGTATGGGGCTGGCCTCGCGCCCCCCCTGCCCTCCCGTGCGCACGCCTGCACACACACACACACACACACACACACACACACACACACACACACACACACACACACACACACACACACACACACACACACACACACACACACACACACACACACACACACACACACACACACACACACACACACGCACGCACGCACGCACACACTCTCTCACTCACACACGCGCACACACACACACACACACGCACGCACACACACACACACTCACAACGGAAGCACTTACTGTTGGGCTAGTTGGTTGATACTTGTGTTGACCAAAATAGGTGCTATGCTCACTTAGTGCAAAACGACGAAAAAAATTGGATTGACGTGGAGGAATGGTAGTACTAACTTTCGAATGATTTATTGGAACAATGCACACAGGCTATATAACAACTATGTTCCTGCGCAAAGTGCCAAACAACATACCTTCAGGCATCACATTACCGTCAACACATTTTCTGAAAAACGACTTTTTGCATGGAAGAGGTGTGTAGTTTTGTCGCTGATACACAAATCCTCCAGTTTTCTGATATCAAAGTCTTCCAACGAATCTCGCGCGGCTGCATCTTAACTTCTGCCAAGAATCCTAATCTTGTCCAGCCGTGGCTCTCACTGACATGCATGGTAATGCGCAGGCAAATGCGCTCCATCTTTACTTTTTAAAGACAGCTCATGTTCCCTCATCCGCTCATTCACGGAGCGTCCGGTCTGGCCGACGTATGCCGTGCCGCATTAAAGCGAAAACATGTATACTACGCCCGCAACACATCTTGCATATGGCTTTGCTGTTCTTTGAACAGCCACGCTTCTTCCTACTATCAGATGGTATGCGCAGGCACAAGTGGGCGGGCTAGCGCGGTGCCGAGAACAAGACGCCTTGTTGGCCACTTTTTCAGGTTGTTGGACCACGGTGCATCTATGGTGTGGCCTGAGGTGTTGTGGTTCAGTCCTTTTTTTGGCTTTCCACCCTTCATCTTCTGAAGCAGCGACTCGACAACGGATGTTATGAGCAAGCGGGGGAACTCAGCTAAACACAGGCAATCCAATTGTCAAGAAAAACATTTTAGAAAGTATGTTGATGGTGATGTGATGCGTGAAGGTATGTTGTTCGGCACTTTGGGCAGAAATATAGTCATTATATCTCCTGTGTACATTGTTGCTATAAATCAGTCGAAAGTTAGTCCTTACATTGCTCCTCTTCCCTCCACTTTTTTCGTCGTTTTGCGCTAAGTTACCATAGTTTTTTGGTCAATACAAGCACACAACAGAGGAGACACGACGTCTCCGCTGTTCACTTCATCTTTAAAAGTATTGAAATAACTCTGCTGGGAAGACATAAGAAAAAAATCACCGATGATTACGATACTTCCTAATGTGAATTCTGAGCGAAGATATTTCGGTGCTCTTTTTTTGCGACAAGTTGATCCGAATGCTTCTGCTTCGGCGGCGCGCATCCCTGGATCCTGGCGTTGGCGGCGGTGAGCCTCTACTCGGGCAGCTCGTTTAGCAGCAGCGGCAGACGACGCATTTCAATAAGTTGTGTCGCTCATTGTTCAGGAAAAACTGGCTGAGGCTATTTTGCACATAGGTGCGCGGTTTAAATTGAGAATAGAAGACCGTCAGTAGCTTGAGTGGCACGGCCTATTTCGTTCAGCCCATTTCCCATCAACCGCCGCAGAGGGACATAGCGTGACTGAGTTGGTAAAAGCCAAACCACGGTACGACCACCCGTCCACCTCCGCTCCGTTTTTCGTCTTCCGTACCAGTTTTCAGCCGGACAGGAGGCGGCAGCAACTTTTCGCTTCGGTCGGACGAAGCGGGCCAGCTCGCTTTCTTGGTCGCTGATTGGCTGCAAAAACAAACAAACAAACAAACAAACAAAACGGCGGCCTGTGACGTCTTCACGCCTGCTCGTCGTGAAACAAGGCGCCCGGCTGAAGCGACGAAGCGGGTAGCGAAGCCTAGTCGGCAGCCACGTAAAAGAAGCTTATTTGGACGTTATTGTACTTACCACTAGAGTTAATTTGCAGCCGCTGAGATAGTCATCGAAAGGCAGCCACCTGGCGCAGCCTTCCTGCCCTCATCAGTGGCTGCGATCGCCTACGGAACCCGACGGAGGGTGTCGTGTTTACGCGAGGATCGGAGGCCGGTCGATTTCGTGTTTCGTGCCGTCGTTCGCTCTGCTTTGGGAAATAGAATGTCATCATCTGCAGGTGTAATCCGCGTATGACACATGCTCATCGTACGAAAACGTCAAAAGTGTTCGATCGCCGCAAACAGCGTATGCGATTTGTATGTACTCCGGGTTCGGGGATCATTCCAGTGAAAAGCGTACTCTGGTGCTTTGGGTGAACGGCCAGTCCTGTGTGAAGTATTGAGTGATGACACAGTCAGTGGCGATAAGTTATTGCCTCTTTACCACTGTCATTCGACATGTTGCGTGTGTGCAGCTTTGCCGCTATCGATGCGCTGTGTCCGAAGTGTTCGATGTCCCCAGTTGACGAAGTTTGCTCACGAAATACCAGTCGGGGTATGAGCCTGCGATGTGTTGCAGCAGTTCTAGACGCAAAAGTGTTCTTTGCGGCGTGTGTGCGCTCTTGAAGTGTGCCGTACATGTGCGCAGTCAGTGGAGTTTTCTTGTGTATCAGCCATCTCGATACTGAAACTTGCTCTTTAGATCGCGTACGGTTTGTTTCAAGTTCTTTCTGCCCTTGATCATTCTGCTTCTCTACAGTGCTGTATTAGATATGCCCGAGAATGCTGGAGGCATGAATGACTAGAATAAAGTTGTCACTCACTCACTCATATGGAAATAAGGCTAACAGAAACAATTCAAATAAGGCAAGTCATGATGCAAGCGACTTCTTGATGATGCCCAACCAGAGACTGCTTACCGATGGTCGTGTAGAGGAGAAATGCTTCAATTCTCTAGAAATTTTCGTTTTATAATCGAAGTTCATATGCATCTAAGAGAAGGGTAAAGTAATCAGTGATGGGAAAGCTGCTACAATCGCTCCAACCCGCTACGTTTCGTGAAAGCTCCTACATCCATGCCACAAATGAGCAGAATTGCTCCAAAGGTGCTAAACACAGCCTCAGAGATTACCTGCCAATGCGCCGCTTAATCTCGGAGGCCACCATCAAGGAGATTTTTCAGCAACACCAGGTGGCAGGTAGGCTGCCGCCTTCACCTCTCGTGCCATTCGTAGGCAGAGCGTATTCAATACAATCTAATGCATGGGTTATGCCAGCCCATGCGTCGACGTGCGGCTGTATTCGTGCGGGGTTTTGTGACTGTGTGTTGTCGGTATCTAGTGGCACTGTCATTCGAATTAAGTGCAGTTGCGGCTCATTCCCAGTTTTCGCCACGGCGTTGTATGGTTGTACTGGTTGTATGACTACGCGCGTCCAGCACTTTTGGGCCAAGGATCTATTTGTGAAAAAAACCGGCAGATCCCACGCACTGTGGGAATCGATGTAATGCGAAGCAGCCAAATCATGCTTTACAAAATTTGCGTGTCATGTTTTACATGTTAGGACCTGTCATTTATGTTCGTCATACAGTCACGTCGCGCAATACCAAATTTGGTGTCTATCAGGCTAACGAAACGGCCGCGAGCGCGCCATGAGCGTGGCATGCAAGTCATGTCGCACATGACAAGTCATGATTTTCATATTACCACTGGTCATTTTTGTTCGTCATACAATCACGTCACTCAATACCAAATTTGGTGTATGTCAAGCTAACGAAACGGCCGCGAGCGCGCCATGAGCGTGGCATGCAAGTCATGTCGCACATGACAAGTCATGATTTCCATATTACCACTGATGATTTATGTTCGTCATACAGTCACGTCACTCAATACCAAATTTGGTGTATAACAGGCTAACGAAACGGCCGCGAGCGCGCCATGAGCGTGGCATGCAAGTCATGTCGCACATGACAAGTCATGATTTTCATATTACCACTGGTCATTTTTGTTCGTCATACAATCACGTCACTCAATACCAAATTTGGTGTATGTCAAGCTAACGAAACGGCCGTGAGCGCGCCATGAGCGTGGCATGCAAGTCATGTCGCACATGACAAGTCATGATTTTCATATTACCACTGGTCATTTTTGTTCGTCATACAGTCACGTCACTCAATACCAAATTTGGTGTATATCAGGCTAACGAAACGGCCGCGAGCGCGCCATGAGCGTGGCATGCAAGTCATGTCGCACATGACAAGTCATGATTTCCATATTACCAATGGTCATTTATGTTCATCATACAGTCACGTCACTGAATACCAATTTTGGTGTATATCAAGCTAACGAAACGGCCGCGAGCGCGCCATGAGCGTGGCATGTAAGTCATGTCGCACATGACAAGTCATGATTTCCATATTACCACTGGTCATTTATGTTCATCATACAGTCACGTCACTCTATCCCAAATTTGGTGTATAT
Organism: Rhipicephalus appendiculatus; assembly: GCA_030522465.1. Classification (NCBI taxonomy): domain Eukaryota; kingdom Metazoa; phylum Arthropoda; class Arachnida; order Ixodida; family Ixodidae; genus Rhipicephalus; species Rhipicephalus appendiculatus. Next base: position 195,464 of record JALIZH010031394.1, on the reverse strand, counting down.
CAAGCTAACCAAACGGCCGGGAGCGCGCCATGAGCGTGGCAGGTAAATCATGCTTTTCATGACAAGCTAGTCATGATTTTCATGATATGACCAGCCATTTATGTTCGCAATACGGTCATGTTATGCCATACCAAATTTGGTATAAATCCCATTAACGATACGGCCAGGAGAGCACAAAGTCGTAGGCGGCTAGATAGCTAGATAGATAGATAGCTAGATAGATACGCTCAAAGTCGCCGAAGTTCGCTAAGAAATGCTTCGCATTTAAAATGCTGGCAAACTTCTTACAAGGTTCCTAAAACTGTTTCAGGGAACCGAACCACTGCTATGGTGGCTAGAGGGGGAGGTGTGAGCAACGGCGCGCCGGAGAGGCAGCATTTTTTCATGACGATTCGGCGGCGCGAATGGGCTCGCGGAGCCGACAGCAGTGCCGCCGCATCAGCACGGTTACTGAACGAAGAGATGCACGTGTGCACAGACAGCCGAGGAACGCGTTCCTGCAGATGCGCGATGACTGTGCACACGCGTGCTGCCCGCGCGATCGGGACGCGCGGATGCGTCGTGTCGCGGCGACTGGTCGAACGCGCTCGCAGCCTCTTGATGCAGTTCGGGCAGCGCAAAGGCTCTCGCAGACGACGACGCGCCACCTGTCGGCGTCATGAAAAAGTGCCGCACCGACTTGCACGGCGCAGCCCAGCCGATGCTGACACCTCCCCCTCTAGCCACCATACCACTGCTTCACATTCTTTATGATGAAATGGCGATGCTGCTAAGAAAATCTTGGGAAGGTATTTAAGGACCGAAATATTTCAGACAAAGTCAGGCAGTCAGCTTGCATCCATTGACGTTGAGTCCTCTCGGAACTGGAAACAACATGTGGAAGTAGGAACAGATACCGAAGAAGCTATGGAGACCTGGACTGCTGCAGAGGAAGCTGCGTTCCGGCTATGAGCAAGGTCGTTCTACATTCCTCCTTGAGGTATCTTGCAAGGTGTGCACCCCAGGTGGTTCAACCCGCTGAAGTTTCATCTCTTCTTGATGAAGCGACAGTGCTAAGCTTGAACCAGTTACATGCAGGTTCTGACATGCCACTAGAAAAATGCTGGCAAATGTATAATATAACTCAAGAAAACTCTGGTTCCAACATGGAAATGATAGACGTGGCGGTGGTGGGGGCCCAATTAATGCTGTTTTGGACCTGAAATTTGGGCAGGAAGTCCGACAAATTGGATTGACGGATGAATGAAATAACTTTATTAGGGTCCAATAGGTCGCGCTAGTGTCCTAGCCCGAAGCGGGCCGCTCCCACGTTAGGACCGAAAGACCTAGCCTTTCGGCCGCTTCGCGGGCCCTTTGGACTGCCCATAACTGTCCCTGCAATGTCGGACTGCGAATACTTGTCCGAAGATTTTTAGCATCCAGAATTTCAGATGTTCTTACATATTTACATCTATAAGGCAGATTTGGAACTCCGCACTTGAAGGAAGCACACCCTTGGCCACCACATCAGTTGGGCTTCCACAGAAGTGGAAAGAGAAGAGGCTGAGGAAATAGCATCTTTGCCTTTCACGTGTAAAGTGTTGTCGGCAACACTTTGGTTGAACCAAATCATGTACATAAGTGAAATCTGGCCTTTGCATTGCCTCATTCTTGATAAGACACCACCCCGCCAGTGCTTCATCAACCTAGCGAAAAGAAACTTTCATGTTGCTATCTCATAAAAATGTGCTTAGGAATCCTCTCCAACTTTTTTTCTGCAATTTCACTTCGAAGTATTCGAAAAAATATTCTAGAAATATTCGAAAAAGATTCGATTCGCACTCACACTTCAATATTCGAATTCGCTTCGCACCCAGAATTTCGCTATTCGCACAGCTATAATTAAAACGCGATCTGCCCCTTCTTTTTCTTTTTTGCAACCTGCTACAAAACTGAGGGCAGTTGCTACAACTCATCATTTTTCCTGCTTCAAAACCTGATACAAAACACTTTTGGCCATTTCCATCACTGAGTATTACTCTAACCAAAGTTGTGTGTTCAATATAGAATGTGCTGATGTACAACTGGCACAATAACTTGTACGAAACATTGCTGACAGTTTGCCCTCACAGGCTAGCTGCGGTCATGTTACAAAAGCTGGAAGAGTCACCCAAATCAAAGCTTTCCATTACCTTGAAAATGTGCCTTTGTTCATTCTATCGCTTGGCATACCTTTTCTTCATTATTCTTCAATTCGAACAAAGTTGACACGTATTGCCCAATTAGTCCACCTGGACACTCCTTCAGGCACATTTTGATATCTAATTTTGTCTACAGCTGGTGCCGGATAATGTGTCTTTCAACAACTCCTACCTGTAAAATATTCCTGTGGGCTATTTTTGCAAGTGCTATCACACAAAGCTGTCACTGAATGGCTGAAAGAAAGGCAGTGGCGGTATGATGTCTACTGTAAAATGTCTACCTGTATGTTGGTGCTTTCAGTGAACAGCAAGGTCTAGAGGGATCATACACTCAATAGCTATAAGTTACATTGCCTCTTCATCGTGTCGGAGCTGTTTTGCCGTTTGTTGTGCTCCGTGGTGACTGCGTAGGGTTCGAGCGATTGATGGTCTGCTTTGACGTGTACGTGCAGTGTGTTGCATAAGTGGACTTATCTGCTTTGCACACGTACTGCCTGAAGATTTACTAGTGTACTTCTTCAGGTACATCTTTCGGTGAACAGCATTTACAAAGTGACTTGATTTGCGTGGGCTGGTAGATCTGTACACAACACGTAGGAGGCGTTTTAACAGAAAAGCTGTTCTTAGTCGAGGTTTTCATGTCCGGAGTTGGCCTCGTATCCCATGGCCTCGTATTGTGGCGAGACTGAGCCCTGGTAGGAAGGGGAGGGCTGCGTGTGATTGAGAAAGGAAGACGGAGAATGTCGAGGGGTGAACCTTCGAGAAACGTGCCAAGATGGGTGACGGTGAGGCGCAGTGGAGGAGGAGGAGGAAGAAACTTTATTTTAACAGTCCGGCGGCCTCGGTGATGCGGATCCCACGCCTAGGCGTTAGCCAGGAGCCCTTGGGCCCTGGCGGCGTCATCGGCCCGTCGGATTGCCCAGAGCTGCTCCTCTGGATCTGTGCTGCGCAGCACGGTCTCCCACTGCTCATGAGTTTTAATTATGCGACCCTGTTGGACAGCCTTTGGACAGGCCCACAGGATGTGAGGTAGATCCGCCCTGTCCTTACATAATTTGCACCTGTCGGTGTACTGGCCTGGGTAATAGTGGCTATAGGCCACCGGGTTCGGGTACGTGTTTGTTTGAAGGAGGCGCCAGGCCACCGCTTGCGCTTGGTAGTGGAGTGTAAGATAGCATGGCAGTGTCAGTGTGCATGAGCGCTTTCAAGATGGCAAACATTCCTCATTCTCCCGATGCCGCCCGGCGTGAGCGGCAGCGGGAGTTGACATTAGAACGGGCATGTCTTTGCCGAGCCAACCACGAAGTGCGCGCAAGAGAGGCCGAAGCTATGCGCCAACTAATGGAAAATTGTGAGGTACAATATAGCATGATAAAGGCCGGGCATAAGCTTCGCTGTTTCAAAAGTGCTCGCGAAGTGGAGTTGGTTGGATGATTTTTTAACAGGAACTGTAGGTGGCCTTCATTTTTGTTACGTGGACGTTAGTTTCAACCGCACAATATCCGTGATGAACCGTAGTGTGTAGTTTGTGTTCAGGTTTGCACATTAAAGAGTCAGACCTCCTCAGTTCTAGCTGGTGCATAAGTGTACAAGTGATTAATGCAAACATTTGTGAGAGCCCATGTATCTCGCCTTTATCCTTAAGGCGAGATACATGAGCACATATTTTGTTATGAGTGTGTACTCAACTTTGATGTTTTGCATATCTTTGTGTTCTGGTAGAGAGCTGTATGTCTGTAATTATCCAGCTAAGTATTTCAAATTGCTGGGCTACATGGAGCACACTAATTTGTTTTGAGAACAGAGTAAGGCTTGTTTAGATAATCACAGTCATAGGGGAGTCCCAGTTAGATTGTTGTTTCACAAAAATTCTATGTTCTCACGGCTTGTGACTATGAACAGCGATGCAGCCACACCAGAAAATTATAAATGAAGTCTTTATTGGGAAGGTGTGAGCCCAGCAAACCAATATATCTTCTGGGACTCTGTGTACAAAAACCACAATATGATTAAAACTACGGCTCCATGTTTTTAGATAAATCCAAACAAAATCTGATAAACACACGCCGGTAAAACTTTTGCAGTTGGAATTCATCCAATAAACTCCGATTTTAAACGGACATTTTCAACGTTCAAAGCCATTTTCAGCACTGAGAATCAGCAATCGAAAGGAGCGTACCGCCATCAGCAGCAACAACCTCGTGAAGTATGCTAGCGTCTATACAGCAAGGTTTTTGGTTGTAATAGGAATTAACAACGGTGTTTCAAATGCGAAGCATTTCTTAGCGAACTTCGGCGACTTTGAGCGTATCTATCTATCTATCTATCTATCTATCTATCTATCTATCTATCTATCTATCTATCTATCTATCTATCTATCTATCTATCTATCTATCTATCTATCTATCTATCTATCTACCTATCTATCTATCTATCTATCTATCTATCTATCTATCTATCTATCTATCTATCTATCTATCCATCTATCTATCCATCTATCTATCTATCTATCTATCTATCTATCTATCTATCTATCTATCTATCTATCTATCTATCTATCTATCTATCTATCTATCTATCTATCTACGACTTTGTGCGCTCCTGGCCGTATCGTTAATGGGATTTATACCAAAATTGGTACGGCATAACATCACTGTATGACAAACATCAATGACTGGTCATATCATGAAAATCTTGACTAACTTGTCATGAAAAGTATGATTTACACGCCATGGCCATAGTGCTCCCGAGGCCGTTTTCTTAACTTTATATATCCAAAAATTGGTACCAGGAGACATTTCTGCATGACCAACATAAATGACAGGTGGTAATATAAAAATCATGACCTGCGTGTCATGTACAACATGAATTACATGCCACGCTTATGGCGCGCTGACGGCTGTTTCGCTAGCTTGATATACACCAAATTTGGTATTGAGTGACATGGCTGTATGACGAACATAAATGCCAAGTAGTTCTACAGAAATCATGGCATGTCATGTGCAATATGACTTGCATGCTACGCTTATGGTACTCCCATGGCCGCTTCGCTAGCTTGATATACACAAAATTTGGTATTGAGTGACGTGGCTGTATGACGAGCATAAATGACAAGTGGTAATATGGAAATCATGATAGTCATGCGCAACATGACTTGCATGCTACGCTCATAGAAATCCCGTGGCCGCTTCGCTAGCTTCATATACACCAAATTTGGCATTGAGCGACGTGATTGTATGACGAGCATAAATGACAAGTGGTAATATGAAAATCACGACATGTCATGTGCGACATGACTTGCATGCCACGCTCATGACACCCTCGGGGCCGTTTCGCTAGCTTGGTATACCCCAACTTTTTGAGGCGAAAGCCTTTAATAACATGCTCACGTCCGTCCGTCCCTCCAGCCGTGCCCTGGCACGTTGTCAGGTGGACGCTGGGGCGCGCAAACGGACGCCGATCGCGTTGGACTCTACAGCACTCTCGCTTTGCTCGCGTAGCGTCACTGTGCCCGGCGTCTCTAATCAAGCAAGGAGGGAGACGCGCGCATCACGTTCCATTCTGACCGACCCCGTCTCAGTGGGCACAGGCGTTCGAGGAACACACTTTGGAATTCACAAAGTGTCCGTTAATTTCAACGCTGGAACGCGGATGGCGTCTGCACGGTGCGCAAAGCACGAGAATACGAACGCATGCGAAACGGAGGCAGATTGGTCTGCAGATTGGTCTCGCTGCGATTCGGGGTAAAAAATTCAGCGAACATAAGTGGCAGGTGGTAAAATGAAAATTTTGGCATGCATGTCATCTGCAATGCCACTTACATGCCACGCTCATGGTGCGCTTGAGTCCAGTTCGCTAGCTTGATATACACCAAAATTTGTATTGCTCGACGTGACTGTACCAAGAACACAAATGACAGGCCCTAACATGTAAATAATGACATGCACATTATGTACAGCATGATTTGCTTCTTGCTGGCTGCTTTGCATTACATCGATTCCCACAATGCGTGGGTTCTGCCGGTTTTTCTTTTTGTATTCAAGTATTTGTGCTTCTATGTATATGTGTTTGTGCATTCAAGCCTTCCAGACATTTAAAATACACTCAGTGTGTTCACATGTTTTGGTGCTCAGATATCATTTAATCAAACATTTCGGAGCCTTGAGTATTTTAAGACTTATTTTTGTGGCCGATAAAACACTGGGCTTTTTGTTAACGGGGATTAACTGAGTTTAATAAGCGTTGGGGTACAGGGATAGGTGTGGCTACATGGAGGTAGGAATGCAGAGGGGAGAGTTCAGAGGCGGCAGGGCCAGACGCAACTTGATACTTCAGCTCGGAGTTCATAGAGGAGGAGGAGGAGGACATAAACAGAGGAGGAATCGGAGAATTTTGAAGGAGGGTGCGGCTTGTGTAAGACACTGCATGCGATGGTTGCGCCATCTCTGGATATTTCTTGTAACGTCCTTCCTTTTTTGGAGGCGATCCTTCAACCTATTATGAAATCCTCGAGCCTCTTTAGAAGCTGTATGGTTCTTCTAGGTCTGGCAGACGTCTCAATCTGCTTCAGTTGATCTGTCGCTCTAGTTGGCGGATTGACTTCAGTGTGTTGTTCCGGGGAAGGGCTTGTCCTGATGAATACTCGGTTCCTTGTCAGGACACTGTCTTCCGTCCGAACTTCATACAACCTGTCATCAATTCTCTTGATTATTGTGCCTTTGACCCATGCTCCAGTTATCGTTGGTCAAACTGTGACTCTGACCGTCTCTTAGGTTCAGTAAATCCTTCGCTTGTCTGTCATGGTAGTGCGTGATTTTTCTCCTCTTCGGCTTCCTTCTTTCGCTCACATCGACTGTTTCGGGTCGCCGTAGCTCTGAAGCTGTTGGTACAGTTGTTCAAGTGCGGCGACTCATTAGCAGTTGCGCTGGACTAGCATTCAGTTCTTGCAGTGGCGTGGTTCTGTAATCAAGAAATGCCATCGGTGGGTCTGAGTGGCTTTCATCTGCTTTCTTGAGGAGCGTTTTGGCCGTCGTGATAGCTGATTTGGCCATTCCATAGGAACGCGGGTTACCCGGGCTTGACGTTTTGTGTTCGAAGTTCCAGCTCTTCGTGAAGTTTTAGAATTCTTCGCTGGCAAATAGCGGTTCATTGTCGCTTATGAGGATTCTCGGTATCCCGTACCTTGCAAAGTGACTCTTTAGTTTCGGTATTACTTTGCTTGAGGTCATCAATTTAAGTTGGTCCACTTCCCAAAAGTTGCTGTAGCAATCGACTGCAACCAAGAAATTCTTTCCCGTGAATTCGAAGATGTCGCATCCGACTCATTTCCATGGTTAGCTTGGTTATGGATGGAGCGATAGAGTTTCTCTTTGCTGAGCATGTGGGTGCTTTTGGCATATTTCGCACCTCATGATGAAATCTTTCATTTCTGCATTCATCCCTGGCCAAAAGACGCATTCACGAGCGCATCATAGAAAGCTCTCAATTCCAAGATGGGATGAGCGGAGTTTCACTTTGATTTCACCTCGCAGAGACATTGGGACGATTAGGCGTAATTCCTTGAAAATCAGGTCGTCCTCACTGGTGAGCTCATCTCTGTTCGTGAAGTATACGCGCATGTCTTTGGGTAGTTCATGTTTGTCTGACAGAATGATTGACTTTAGTCTTTGCAGTGAGTCATCACTCTCAGTCAGTGCTCTAATCTTTTCCAAGCTTTCCTTTCTCGCAGGGATGTAGTGTACGACGTTGATGCTCTCAAGTTCCTGTTCACTGCTTTCGTTGGGAAGAAAAGCCCGAGATATCGTGTCAACTAAGACTATTTATTTGCCTGGTCTGTGTTCAACTGTGATGTATCCTTGTGTCTGAAGGATCATGCCTTGCCGTCGTCTTGGAACTTGATCCAATTGCTTCTTCAGGATTGCATGCAGTGGTTTATGATCACTGATTATCTTCATTTCTTTTCCAAATGTGTACTGATGAAACTTGTTTGAGGCAAAGACGATGGCCAGCATTTCCTTTTCTATTTGTGCGTAACGAACTTCCGTCGGTGTCAGTGCTCTGCTGAAGAAGGAGACTGGCTGTCCACCTTGAAGAAGGGCTGCTCCGAGTCGAATATCACTCGCATCACATTTGATTTCTAGCCGCTTTCGTGGGTTGAAGTAGGCTAGAACTGGAGCTCTTGTCACGGACTGTTTTGCCTTTTCAAATGCTTCTTCTTGCGCCTTCCCCCAGTGCCATGGTGTATCTTTGACAGTGAGTTTCCTCAAAGGCTCCAATACACGCGATATCTTGGGCAGGAATCGGGAGATGTAGTTCGTCATACCGCAGAAGCGCTGCACTCCTTGGGCATGCGTTGGCTTTGGCATTTGCTGAATTGGCTTGACCTTATTTGGGTCAACTTTGAGTCCTTCACTGATCAGTACATGTCCTAGGAAGACGACTGATGTGGTTCGAAGTTGTGTTTTATCCTTGTTGAAACGGATTCCTATTTGTCGGTATCTCTGAAGTAGGTCCTCCAACTTCTTGTCGTGGTCCGCTTGAGCACCTTTTTCATTCTCACCCACTCCAAAGACAATAATCTCATCTGCGATGCAGAGAACACCTGACAGTCCTTCAAGTGCAACTTGAAGTCTCTTTTAGAATATTTTGCTGCTTACTGCGAGTTCAAATGGCAGTCGGAGCCATCCGTAACAACCTTCCGCAGTTTGGAAAGTAGTCAGCAAGCTTGATTTGTCATCGAGTGAGCACTGCCAGTACCCCTCTCGCAAGTCCAATTTTGAGAAAATTTTGGCTTTAGCAAGATCGGGTAGAACATCATCAAGAATGGGCAGCGTGTGACGTTCTCACTGCCCATTCTTGGGCGGTGAGAACGTCACACACTGAATATGCATCGATCCCCAAGCCTCGTTGAGCAGTGTGTGACGTTCTCACTGCCCATTCTTGGGCGGTGAGAACGTCACACACTGAAGATGCATCGATCCCCAAGCCTCGTTGAGCAGTGTGTGACGTTCTCACTGCCCATTCTTGGGCGGTGAGAACGTCACACACTGAATATGCATCGATCCCCAAGCCTCGTTGAGCACTTGGGGATCGATGCATATTCGCATTTGTCCGTTTTTCTTGATTGCGACGACCGTTCGGCTAACCCATTGCGTTGGCTCTGTTACGATTTTGATGACACCTCTTTTCTCCAGGTTCGTCAACGTTTCTTCGACTTGCGGTTTAATGCTGACAGGCACTCTGCAACTCGTTATTGCTTACGGAAGCATATCTGGCTTAGTGAGGAAATGAATTGTTCCTGAGAGTGTTCCTAAAGTGTCTCCAGAGACGTCAGCGTATTTTTCTACTATCTGACTTGTGAACTGCTCTTCGGGAATTTCGTCGATTTCAGCCACGAGGTTATAATCTAAATTTATGAGACCCATTTTTTTGGCTGTTTTTCTTCCAATCAGAGGAATGAGGTCTTTTTCAACGACTATAAAATCTACAGAATGCCGCTGTCCATTTGCTGTGGTGACTTCTAGTTGAGTTTTGCCCCAGCAGCGCACTTTCCTTCCGTTCCATGTTCGCAGTGTCGTTGTGCACGGTTCTACTTGCTGCGCATTGACGTGTTTAGCTGGGATGACGTCAACTGCTGCTCCGCTGTCCACTTGAAATTTTACTGACTTTTCATTCACTGTTAGGAACGTGTGGATGGAGCTCGGTTGGCTGTTTTCAATTGCCAAGATGGTTTCGTCCTCGCTAGCTACTTCCAGGGCCGCAACTACTTTGCTGCTTTTGTTAACTGCTCTGAAGTGATTTCTTTTCTTGCACTTGCTGCATGTTTGTTTCCAAGCTGGGCATGCTTCTCTTTTGCCCTCATGGCTGCCGCCGCAGTTTTTGCATTTTGGTACAGCAGATTTTTGTAGCATTCCTTTTGTAAACTTTGAAGCATTGGCGTTGGTGCGATGGACGAATTTCTTTACGGCGTGCATTGAATCGCTGTGCTTTGAAGTACCTTCTTTAAGCTTGCATTTGAATTCCTGATGCTTCATGTGCTCGACACGCCTTTTCAACCTTCTCCAGTGTTGGATCTTCCAACATGAGAATCTCTGCACGAGCCTTTTCATCGTAGATGCCACAGATGATCTGGTCTCGGATAATTCGGAAACGAACGAGAAAAGTTCGTTTCCGAATCCACAGTCACGCGCTTTGAGCTTCAAATCAGTTACGAAGCTGTCAAACTGCTGTTCAACTCGTTGCATGCGAGTTCTGAAGACGTATCGCGAGTACAGTTCATTGTGCTTCGGTAAGAAATGCGCGTCGAGAAGGCTAATGACATGAGCATAGTTGAATTCTGGGAGTGGTCTTTCTGCAGTTAATTCCCCGAAGTTCAAATGCTTGTATATATCAAGCAGTGAAGAGCCTCCGACAGTAAAAAGAAGTGCTACTTGCCGGTCAGATGGTAGTCTAGCTGTGTTAGTTGCCTCGAGGTACAACATGATGCTCTGCTTGAAGGCCCGCCATTGTTCTGCAGCGTTGCCCCTGTAGTCGAATTTCGCTGGCGCAGGAATCTTGTTCATGGCTGATGCGCTGACATTAGAACTGGTTAACTTCTGACACCATATTCTGTTATGAGTTATTTTAGTGGCCGATAAAACACTGGGCTTTTATTAACGGGGATTAACTGAGTTTAATAAGCGCTGGGGTACAGGGATAGGTGTGGTTACATGGAGGCAGGAATGCAGAGTGGATAGTTCAGAGGCGGGGGAGTGGCCCACGAGCCAAATTGCCCAACGCAACTTGATACTTCAGCTCGGAGTTCATAGAGGAGGAGGAATTGGAGAATTCCGAAGGAGGGTGCGGCTTGAGCAAAACACTGCACGCGATGGTTGCGCCATCTCTGGATCCTCCTTGTAACATTGAGAATAATAACAAAAAATAGGTTTTTTATTTTTCATCAAGATGGTGAGGGAGGCTGGAAGAACAAATGGAGACGCAGTTTGACTAGTTCCTACTCCCCAAAAGTACACAAAACCCACAAACCCCACTGGTTATGGCATAAACAAAGTTACCGTCTTTTCATGCGATAAATCAATAGAATAAACTACCGATTGAAGTTGTACAAGTGACATGTCACTCACATTTTCCTTACACTGAATTATCTGCAGATAATGTCATGGCAGAATATTTCTGTATTTCATGTACTATCGCGCTCAGTATGACCTACACCACACGAGCGCGTGGCCTAGCGCTCTGCTGGGTTGTACACTAGCGACGATCGTGGCATATTTTCGAGTCATCAGGAGAGAGTTTGGCTGATCCTGCGAATGCACATCACCCCCCACATGCTTGCTTTCACCCTCGCCCTTCTTTATTTGGAAGAACCTTTTGCCTTTCCTTTCACTCTCTCATTCTGTCTTTACTGAAGAAAAATTCGAGCACAATACAGCGACTTCACCGCCCACCAGACATGCCGTGCGAATCTTACCAAATAATGAGCGTTAACTTCGTGCAAGAATGGATATGCAAGTGCTGTTTTACTAGAATTGGGTTACTTTCCGATTGCGCCATGCTTCTAAAGAAAAGGGAGGGCCAGCGACGACGCGGGCCATGCAATATTTTCAGTAAAATTTTTTAGCAGAGCTGTGCTGCGAATGCCCAACGCGTTGCCGTTGATACCGTTTCGGTGATCGCTAGCAGCATTTCTTCTATGGGCGCAGCAGCTGTTACTTCGCTTGTTTACAACTACGCTGATAATACGTGTTAATAAGATTAGTTATGAACATATACCACTTTCCAGTCAGTTCGCCAAGGAAAAGGGGGAGGCAGGAAGCGCTTTTCATGGATACATCAACGTGAGATCGCGTGCAGTGTTCTCGAATAATAAATTTTCCTGGCTTTAAAAATAATTGTGTGGTCATCAAAAGAGAGAAAAAGACTGCTAGAATTAAAAAAAAAGGTTACTGATATTTAAGTGAAAACAAATGCTGCTCTGCTTCTTCGTTTTTTTATTTTTGTGTAATATCCATTAAGTGTAGCTTGAAATGGCGAAGAAAAGTCAATTTCTCGCAGTCAAAGAAATTTGGAACAGAAAAATACCACGAGTATTGTAATATTTCTTCACTGGAATATAAAGCAAATAACATAGTGAACAAGCCCTAGTCGAACTAATTATATGAATAACAATGCCAATAATGCATACTGACTTCATTCAGAACGCATAAAAAAGGCAGAATAGTGCACAAAAATAAAACAAAATGGAGTTACACTAAGATGCATAACATCAGAAGCAACTACATGGGAATTTCTGCTATTCCGGCCGGTAACTTCGTCGATGGTGCTTGGCTGCGGACCCAATGCTGACCGGCTGCTGCTGAACCGATGGCGCGCCGGCGCTGATAATATCAAGAAGCAAGAACTCGAGTGACGGGACAGGAAAGCAGATGAAGCGGTCGCCACGCCGTAGTAGTGGGTCACGGCCCCTTGCACGGCAATCACATCCTGCATTCTGCGCGGTAGTGACGCGTACAGATTGTCAATGAAACTGCGTTCATTTTGGAGGCGGATCCATTCTTCTTCGACAGCGCTCCATAGCTCATCGGTGGATAAACTTTGTAATCCTCTTTTGCAAAGCCTGACCTTTATACTGCCCCGTGCGGCCTCAGTGATGGTGAGGTCTGCCCCTTTGGGGACCCCCCCGAGGCACTGCACCGATCGCATGTTGAAGAGCTCTTCAACAACCTTTGCAGTGTGGACAGGTGACAGGTCTTGCTGGAACAGGAAGTCCCCGTCAGGAAAAGGCCCGTCCAATGCGTAAGGTATCATGACGTAATCGAGGATGTCGCAATACTTTGCCGATGTCAGCGGTCCCTCAGTGCGGTCAAAACGCCAAGCCCATCACAGGACATAGCACCCCAAACATTAACCCTTTGATGGTTTTCGCCGTACATGTACGGCACCACCTAACAGTGCCCAAATGGTTTTCACCGTACATGTACGGCACGGCCCTTATCTTTAAAACGCGCGCTTGTTTCGACCATTTCTCTCTTTTGGCGTGTGCTGCCACACTTCAGGAACACGTGGAATTTTTTTCATGCACCGATGTTTCTCCGATGTTTTTTTGTTTTGCTTCGCAAAGCCGCGCTCCGGCAACCGTTTGCGCACCCGAGCGCGTTCGCGGTCCGGCTGGTTTAAAACGCGCGCCCTTTTCTATCATTTTTCTTGCTTGGAATGTGCTGCCATGTTTCGGAAAACTGTGAAATTTTTTTCATGCGCCGGTGTCTCTCCGTTGTTGCTTTTTTTATGCTTCGCAAAACGGCACCGGCTATCGCTTGCGCATCTGAGCGCGCCCGCGGTGCGGCTGGTTTAAAACGCGCGCCTTTTTCGATCACTTCTCTTGCTTGACATGTGCTGCCACGCTTCGGAACACGTGGAATTTTTTTCACGCGCCGATATCTCTCTGTTGGTTTTTTGCTTTCCAAGGCGGCGCGGCGGCTTTCGCTTGCAAACCCGAACGCGCGCGTGTGGTGCGGCTGGTTTCGGTTTCGTCCTTCGTTGGTTATCGCTTCTCGCGCCCGCAAAGCTGATGGCTGTTTGGTCTCTAATCTCTCAAGGGGTGAGCGCTTGTGACTCTCTCGTTTATGGCTCCACGGGGCGCGATTACATCTGTTTCGGGAGGCGCTAAATTACACAAACGACGCCGCCGTGGTTGAGTTTCCTGTTTAGGGAACTCGGAAAAACTAACTCCGTCTCGTTGACGATAAGACGAATGATTAATTATTATCGCTTTTTCACTCGTTTTGTTTTCCGGACGGGCTCACAACCCCACAGTTTTCTTCCATGCGCTCAGTCACGCTGTTCGCCTAGGCTACGGAAGTGCGCGCCGGTTGCTCTGGTGCTAGGGAGTCGAGCGGCGATTCTTCCGATGTGAACTATTCGCCAAGTGCCGAATCTGATTTATTGGATGTCATTTCGTCAGGCGAGGATTTATTTACGAGTTCAGGCTCGGACGATGATGAAGGAACGACATCTTGAAAGCGTGCGCGGGGAGACGATCCGGATCGGATCAAAGGTGACTTTTCCCCTAGTGTTTAGGGTTAGAGGAAAAACATTTTTTACCGGGAAAGTACTCTGGTGCGCTTATTTTTGTATGTCTATGAGCTATGTTTATTATAATGCATATTTTTTATTGATAAGGAGTCGTAAAAGTATTTTTGTTTAGGATATTGCTTGATGTTACTATGAATAAACCATGTGTATGTAACAACACAAAATGATTTTTTTTGTCACTTTAAGGTCACGAAAAAAAAATTTTAGACAATTTTTTTCTTAAATAGAATGGTCTGAAGAATTTATTTCAGCAATAAAAAAAATTACACATTTTTGGCACGCATTTCGCGAAAAAATTCGACCCTGAAAGGGTTAACAGCCGTCCGCTCGATGCTACTTCTTGCACGTAGAGGGGGGTCGTAGCGGGCGTTGACAGGGCGCCACACACGTTGCTTTTGGTCCCAGCGTGTTGTGCACGTAGACACGTCAGAAAAAAGTACTGTTTTCACATCGTCCGTGGTCCAGGAGACGTGTTCTATTGCGAAGTTAAGACGCGCCGTCTTGTTTGACAAGGAGAGGCGCGGCTTCTGGGCCGCAACGTGGCTCTTCATTTTACCTTCCGCTAGCCGTCGTTTTATTGTCGACGCGCTTGCAAAAACTCCGGCGGCCGCACCGATCTCTCTGGCAGTACTGAAGAGGCTTGCCTTCGCGGCGTCGAGGATATCGGCGTCCTCAGCAGCAGTCGTTGCACGAGGGTGCCGTTTATGTGGAGCGTCGCTGATGCGGCCTTCTTTCCTATGAGCTTGGATGATGCGATTTACGGTCTTATTAGACCTCCCTGTCATCCCTGCTATTTGACGTTGAGTATACTTCTTGCCGGTACTTACCTACGGAGCAGAAACCTGGAGACTTACAAAGAGGGTTCAACTTAAACTGGAGGACGACGCAGCGAGCGATGGAAAGGAAAATGATAGGTGTAACCTTAAGAGACAGGAAGAGAGCAGAGTGGGTCAGGGAACAAACGGGGGGTTAAGGATATCATAGTTGAAATCAGGAAGAAGAAATGGATATGGGCCGGGCACGTAGCACGTCGGCAGGATAACCGCTGGTCATTAAGGGTAACTGACTGGATTCCAAGAGATGGCAAACGCGTGAGGGGGGAGACAGAAAATTAGGTGGGTAGATGAGATTAAGAAGTTTGCAGGTATAACGTGGCAGCAGAAAGCACAGGACCGGGTTTATTGGCGAAACATGGGAGAGGCCTTTGCCCTGCAGTGGGCCTAGACAGGCTGATGATGATGATGATGATACTGCTTCTGGAACAGTTCAACTATCCGCAGGCGCTCACTGTTAAGCACTCGGGACATTGTCCAATGTGAAGAACATTTCAGTGTTTCACAGTACGCGCTACACACAGCCACTTTCACGGAATACGTTAAGCGGCGCATCAGTCTTGAATTCGCAATTGAATAAAATCAAGCGAACAAAAAGAGCACGGCTAGATATCACGCGTTTTGTGAAGCTCGACTTGTCGAGCACAAAATTTGGTCTTCAGGACACGGCGGCATTTATCATTTTCGAAGCTGATATCACCACAGGGCCAAACGAGGGCGAGGGTGAAAGCAAATGGGGGCGATGTGCATTCGCAGGAACAGCCATACCCTCTCCCGATAACTCGAAAATATGCCACGATCGGCGCTACTCTACAACCTTGCATCGCGTGGCCGTGGTGTAGCTCATACTGAGCGCGATAGTACATCCACTACCATATTCAACAACGTATGTCTGTATATTGTGTTTGTTATCATTTGCATGCAATATATTTATTTTTCGAAGTGGTGACTAACATTCAGGCCATGTATTAGGCTCCACAAGCAGTGTGTTTGGATTTGTAACAACGCGATTCAAAGCACCATTTCACTTCGTGAAGTCCAAATGTCGTTGTTGTTGCTGGAACCCTCCTTCTGCAATGCCCTTGAGAAAGATGTACGTAACGAATGAAGAAATAAATAAGTCAATAGCGCATGAGTATTGCGCTATTGCATGAGTAGTGTGCATGAGTACTGTGCTTCGTAACACATACTATATTGCATTCCTACTAATAAAGTGAAGCACGTGTAGGTAGTTCGGCTAGGTTGGCTGGTACAGTGGGACTGACTAATTTTCCTTAGCAACATTAATGAATAGTACGTCGAGGGAGCACGCAAGCGAGATATAATCAAGGGAAGAATTCTGCCGTCACCACCCAGGCTGACCAGTTCTTGCTGCTTACATCCCCAGGAGTTCCTACAAGGGAGGGCAGCAATTTGGCTCCAGACACTGCAAGATTCCACCTTTATCAAATGTTAGCAGGAGCAACTTGTAGAAAATCTACGCAGCAACCACAATATCCTATGTGACCGTGACCGTTGCAAAAGCCCACCTACCCTTAAGGATAGCCAGGCTGACAAACTTGGAGCAATATTGCTACTGCAAGCCCTCTCAAAACCTGCTACTGCAAAATAATATGTATTCGCTTCCTGTAGCAACTTTGTACCGCCTTTGTTGAAGTTGCTGTACAATAGCAATAAGACACGCACCTCGGCATGGCAATCTACACTCTTAGCCAGCGCAGGCTCGCACAGTGAGACAGGACAGACTTCAACAAGCTCCAGACATGACAGAATCACAAAGTTGGTATGAAGTATGCTCCGAGCCAATCAAAATACAAATATATTTGACCACCAAGAACCACGAACCAACAGAGCTCCACCACTACAGTTGCTACTGCTCAGTGGACAACCTATCCAAGAAGTCCATCACTTGCTAGTGCATACAATGCATGTGAATAAAATGGGCAATGATACCATTTTCAAACCCAAGAACACATGCAAACTCAAGTACACTCAAGTACCATTTGTGTTGTCACCAATATAAATATTTGCTATTATGTAAGTACTCTATTTTTCAAAAAAATCTGACAAGCAGCTATGTATAACAATCATTAGATAAGCTACAAGGAATTTTATGCATACGCTACTTTCACTTAATTGCTCCATCAAGCTTACTACTTATTTAGAACGTTTCTATGCACGGCAAGAGCTTCAGGCATGGCTGGACACATACGGTGTTTCCAGTACAGTAGAACTTGTGCTCAGAAATCAATACCGTAGCTCAATCTACCAATAGAGGAAATCGGGCGCATTATCAGAAAGTTGCAGGTTCGGTCCCTGCCGGAAGCAAGTTTTCTTTTCGGCCAGTTAATTCCTTCTCATCTATATCGCAATTACTACGATACAGTCAAAACTGTACAATTAACGTCCCCTGTACCTTCCTTGGCTTCATTATCTGCTGGTCTTTATTAAGGTTGCACCAAAAAAGAAATGAGCCCTGAAAGTTCCCTTCTTTATTTGATTACATATTTGGCTCCTGTGGAAGCCCTTGCCAATGCAATGGGCAATTCGTAGGCTCTATAGGTGTTTCCAATTCATATTGAGCCTGCCACTTGGGACTGCCCATCTGTTACAATGGACACGTTGCAAAGAACTGTGTGCATTGTCACATCAGTGCAGTCTTTCTCTTGTGTCATTTGGGGGGGAGGGAGCAACTAGGTAGAGGGAACATCTTAAGATGTCTCCATACATTATGGGGAATGTTTGCCTTTATACTGTATCATGCTGTGTAGTTTATTATACCAAATTTATTGAGTATGTGTCTGTCCGTAGGACTCGTGTGCGAGTTGTAACATTGCAATAGTTTTAGGGATCCCTATCTGTAGTGATGTTTCCTGACATTTATAGTAGGGTGTTGCATACAATGCATGATAATGAAGGGCTGCACTAGGCATGCGAAGTTGACCCCTTTCATGGCGGTGTGATGATTGGATATCTTTTAGATAATTAAGCCTCATCACTTGTTTGGCATATGGTTGAGCGTTGTGTACAGTGTAAGTGAAGTTTTTTCTATGTGACTACTGCTGTCACCTCTTACCCAAAGCATGATGTCATCAGCTTACAGGCCATGCTGTACCATTTTGATGCTACTTAGCTAATGCGAATAGATGTAACATAGCGACATTAAGCAGAAAGGGTGACAGATCAATCCCCAAGGTTTTCACCAGCTTTTGAGTTCTAGATCGTCTGATCTGATCTCGCATGGTATGAATTGCATGACGTGGTAGACATGAGTGCCCTCACATACACGTAAGTACGTTAAGCTTTTGCAGCTTCTCTAAAATAACCTTATGAGTGATCTTGTCAAATGCCTTCACGACACCCATTCTAAGAATTGCTTCGGTATCCAATATCTGCAGTCTCACGTCTAATATTTAGTGCTCAGTTTGTATCATAACGCTGTATGTGGAGAGTTAGGGCGTGAGACTGATCATACTATGCAGGAACAGATTGCTGTCATCAATGTCACGTAAAGCTACGCATGTAGCTTTTAACGTGATATGACCCTTTCAGCATGTCAATACAATAACACTGATGCGATTTGAATGTACTAGGCCATGGGAGTATTACATGATAAATAAGCTTGCCTGTGCATGATGTTAATAAAATGGGCCCAAGATTATCTAGCTGCACAAATTTGCTTCGCTTATGAATTATTACCACCTGTGCAGTTTACCAATGATGTAGGCAGCTGTCTTGCTTGCCAGCGTTTGATCAGGTATCCGGTGGGATCCATGATAGAATGACAACGATTTTGCCACGTCTTGTCAATGATGTCGCCATAGGGGCTGGACGTGGATTGCATGCGGAGCCTAATGAATTCCACCCTGTCCTCCCCCTCAATTGTCAAGCTGTCTATAGGTCCCACTTTTTCCCAGCTGTACAAGTTACTGTTCGTTGGTTGTATAACCTAAGTACCACGACTGCATTCCTTTTAATGTCTTCTTCGGTATGCGATAAATAACAACAAGAAAAAAGAAACATGTATCCATGCATTTTACCTGGCCTGAGTGAGCAGAGCAAACAGTTACTCAAGGGCATGGAAAGGCGAGGATGCCAATTTGATGCTGTAACTTCTATCAACAAAAATTACTAGTAACATTGAATTATTTTAAAGCATGCACCCAGAAGCTCATATACCTCTCAGGAAAAAATAACGGCCTAGTGCAGGGACAATAATTTGAGCAGGCGCTTGGGCTTTGACATGGCCGCAGATTTATGATGCAAGGTCGAACTGCGGGAGAACAAGCAAGTGCACCTTGTGGAAATTCTCCAACTTGTTGTTTTCAATGGGGGGGAGGAGGGGTTTAAAGCATCATGCCTTTGTTGCTAACTGCGTAGTTACTGCAATGTTGGCGGGAAAGAGGACATACAATTCGTGCAAGTGAGCATTCGTTTTCATTGCATTTTGTGACGGTGACAACGGTGGCCGTTGTCCACCATTAGTTTATGGCACTGCCCCTCCCTAATGCCGGCACTGCGCACTTCTACGACAGGAAGAGGAAGAAATTCCATTTTTGGCCTGCGCGTCCGCACATCGCGATAGATTGCCTGATATCGTCGACAGCGTGCAAAGCTGTTGTCGCAACAGGCGCCTTATCTGAATCGTAGGGTTAGAGGCATGCGCGGGGATGCCGTGTACTTGCAAGTTGACGCGCACACACCACTAAACGCTGTCATGTAACGCCGGATGCAACCTAGTGCAGATGGGCTGACTGATGCTACGATATGCGGCAGCAATAGCTTAATTCCAACAATTTCACAAGATGCAACGCATCTCTATGCAGCGTTTCGGTCGTCGGTGACCGCGACCATGCAACTCGTGCCGCTGCAGAACAGAACGTAACAGTGAAGGCAATTAAAACAAGACGCTGACCACGATAAGAGCAAAAAGCAAGACGTTCCGTACGGGGCCCGGAACGTCTTGCTTTTATCATGGTCAGCATCGTGTTTTAATTGTCTTCATGTCTGTTCCTGATCAGACGGGTTTCCGTCCAACTCGCGACTTCAGAACGTAACAGCGCCAATGCTTCGTTTACGCTACAATACGGGTAATTGAACCCAAATGGGCAAAACTATACGTTTTTGTCGTCTACTGGTGATAGCGGCCGACAACCAACACCTCTGCTACGCCGAACGGTTGCCAGCACTTCGCGAACATCGCGTCGGCCAATCAGCGTGAGCATGCATTCCGCTCAGTGCGGCCCCACAGTGCACAGCCTCCGTCTCCAGACCGCCCGAAAGGCGGAACGAAACAGCAAAACGGAGCGGGGGTGGACGGGCGGTCGTACCGTGGTCTGCCCTTAACCGGAAGACCGCGGAAGGCGGTGCGTGGGGGGCGTTCGACAACAGCCGACGCACGACGGCGCGAGCTACAGTGGCGCTGGGGTTGGTCGCCGCGGAACCTGTCGTCTCACCACTCTCGTTGCTTCTTCCTCGCGCTCTCCTCGCTTTCACCGTCTTTCATCCTCCACTGTGGTCCGCGTTCGCTCTCTTTCGTCTTCGTTCGCTCTTCGGTTGCCGACGACGCTCAACGCAGGAGCGGGCGCCTAAGAGCTGCGCTGTAAAATCAATGGAGAATATTTGAAAACTAGAGGCTTGCACATGACTACACATGACATTGAGTTTTAAGCGAAGCTTGTATGAGTTACAGATTTCGACGTTGGTGGCACAGTTCGCGAAAAAATCCCGGTGCTGGCGAATGTACGGAATCGGAGGAGTGAATAAACGCGGCACTCGAAGATGTGCCGGTCACGTGCGCACTGGTATGCGCCGTTTTCTAATGAATGATGCTCTCTGGATCGTGGTCTTGTTGCCGATCAGCCGTTTCTAATATGGTAGTCTGACCTTTCATTAATGTAGAGTGTACTAGAACTGGGAAGTGCTCGGAAAGGTCGCAGCACCAATGTACAAAAAGTGAAGCGCAAACAGTGTCAAGCCGCTTGTGGCGCGGCAATCGGAAATCTAGAATGTGTCGTCGTCTAGAGGGACACTGTTACGTTGTAATGGTGTTTTGAACAACGTGCAGGTTCCTAATCAATGGGTGTCCGAGATATTGCCACAGACACCCACGAAAGGACCAGGCTGTTTGCACACAACATTTAGTACACAGACTGAAAACGAGCTCACGAAACACTGACAGAAACGCAAGATAGCAATTCACTCCTCAACCCCAATATCTCACGCAGTCCTAAACGGGCAGTTCCAAAGAAGATTGCAGATGCGAGGTAGTAGCGCTGGTATCACCAAGGTCAGTCGTTGGTGACCGGTTTCGGAGAGGATCTCACAGATGAATGGACGGAACAGTCTTGCAAGGCTGCTGTTCGAAGAGCAGGCACGACGCTGTAGCCGCGCCCCGGCCGGACACCTTCGCCAGAGCTCGTGCCCGAAGACCGACAGCTCAGCGTGTCCACGGGCGCAGGACGTCTCAAAGCAGGACCCTGTCACAGACGCACCGTCATTGCCTGGCAGTACGTGGCAGGGTGCTCTGGGCTCAGCTGGACACCAAGGCTCAGGTCCGGAACTCGATCTTGCCTGGCGCTCGCACTTCAAACACTCGCGCACGTCACTCACTACAGACACTAAAGGCAAATAACAATTTACATCAAAGTGAAAGATCAATGTTCCAGAACGTCTAAAACATCAATATTCTCAACAGCAGTGCTCTACAAATCGAGGAATTAAGGTCAGTGTATGACACCATATGCGCCCCGAGTGGGATATTTTCAAATGATCCCGATGACGTCAAGAGTCCCGAGTACAATGAATCACCAACAATCAAACCAGTTGCAATACAAAGTGAACCTTTCATGCAATATAACAAGTCATAAAATGCTGCTTGTCCATTTCTGTTTGATTCATGAAAAAAAGAACAACTTGGCGTTACCATGGGGAACGGCGCAAGTGGTTCAAAAGTTGCGGTTTCGCCGAACTGCGCTTCGCTCATGCCATCGGGTCTCACAGGTAGTTTCAGTATCGCGTACTGCTGTGTGTGCTTTGCACGCTCACGAAAGTCGCTGTGACGGAAAGTTCAACAAAGTGGCGCTTGCATGTGATGTTGGCGGATGCCCGAATGGTGTTCGTCGCTTGAGCCGCAGCAAAGTTGCAGGGGCACATGGGTCTTTTTTATTTTCCTAGGGTTTTTTAGATGTGAAGCATCTTATGGCGAAGCTTAATCCGGTGGTGGTGGTGGTGGTGTGCCGCGTGGCCTCCCTTACTGCGCATGCGCAAACCCTTTAAAAAAACAATAAAAAAAACCCTCCTCTCCCTCTCTCCTCTAGGCATCCCTCCCCGCGGCAACCACACCCTCACTGCGCATGCGCCTCCCCTTCTCTCTCCCCTTCTACGCTCCCCCCCTCTCTCCTCTAGGCATCCCTGCCCGCGGCGTCCACACTCCCACTGCGCATGCGCGTCTCTCTCTCTCTCCTCTCCTACTCTCCCCCCTCTTCGCCTCGCGACGCCGACGCAGGCAGCGTCTGCTAGCGAGTTTCTTGGTTGAAAAAACCGACTGCTCGCGCTGCACAACCGTTCCCTGGCCACCCCGTATATATGGCAGTGGATCTTGACCTGCAAGGTGGTGCCGGTGGGAGATTTCTCTTGTGCGTTGTTGAACAATAAAAATTCGCAGCGTGCGCGTTAACTAAAAGCGGACTGCGGGTCTCTGTGTCCAGCCGGAGTCTTCTGTCTCTCATTGCCCATTAGCAGCGATTGGCATGTTCCAGTAGGAAACACCGCTCCATCACTGCGTGTTTTGCGCCTCCCGAGTTTTCTCTCCTGCGCAACGCTGCGATGAGCGCCAGCGTCAACGCCGCCGCCAGTGTAAGCGTTAGTACCCGCTGCTTCACATCTACACATGGTTCCCTTTAGCGGGAGATGGTGTAATTTTTTTTAAATGCGAATGCATTTCTTAGTCGGAGGGCTATGTCAGGCATCCGGCGTTGGCGTTGTCCAGCGTTGTCCGCGGGGAGGAGGATAGGTTGAGGAGGTGCCCGCGCGCCGGCAGGTGTTATCTCTCCGCTCTCACTCCCTCTCCCATAGCAACAGCTGCGGGCGCGGGCGCTTATCCTCGCCCCTAACAACCGCAGCAGGTGGTGCGGGCGGAGTAGCGGAGAGTGAGTGGAGAGGAGGAGCGCGCTCTGGTGCGTGAGGGAGCTCGCGATAAAAAAAGAAAAGAAAAAGGCGCTGCGCCGTGCTCCCGACCGGGCTGCAGAAATTAAGCGCCTTTTTCCTTCTTCGAACCACAACCACCATATATAAATGGAGTGAAGCGCGCGCGAAATGCCTTCGAATTTCCTCACGATTCCCTTCGGGGAGGTGGGGCATTTGTTATGGTCGCTTCTTATAGCTGCATTGGTTTTCCTTTGTTTTCTGAGATGCAGCTTCTGCTGCATTGTATGGCTACAAATTAACGCCAAAAGGGAAGTCTCGTTCCGACTCTCTGATTCGCGAAAATATGGGAGGCCATACTTTACGATTTTGTTGAATGCCGCTCGGGGGGCGCTGCAAATAATTACGCTCCAAAGGCCCTAGGATCTTTATTATGCTCACTGTCAAACTTCTTCTATTTCACTTCACATTTCACACTTCGATGGCTGGTCTAACACGCAGGAGAGACGGAAATGGGCCGGCTCGTTTGATCTCTACTGCAGCCGCGTTCATCACACCCGCTCGCGCGCGTTTAACCCGCGGGTACGAGTCGCGGAGACACTTTATCAATTTAGACTTCATACGGAACATTAAGGGGACAGCGACGACGAAAACCCGTAGAGAGTGTCCGTATAATCGATATCGCAATAAAGATTCGCGAAGCTTGCAGTAAGCCGCGCAAGGCTTGAAACAGCGAAACTGTACGATTGTGAAGACTGATCAGGTTGAATCAAGGCCTCATTTAGGGGACGACTGTTATTTTCTATGTTGCTTTTAGGTCGTTTCTAGGCTTTAGAAACGTGCTGCTAGCAGGGTTGCCGTTGGGTAGATTTGAAAACGAGCCAGAAGTCACGCAAAAAGTAGCAGTAGCAATGCCATTTAATTTTAGCGGCCAATTTGTAGCCAAATAGGAGAAAAACCGGCAGATCCCACGCACTGTGGGAATCGACGTAATGAGAAGCAGCCAGCAAGGATCAAATCACGCTCCAGATAATATGCATGTCATGATTTACATTTTAGGACCTGTCATCTATGTTCGTCATCATACAGTCACGTCACGCAATACCAAATTTGGTGTATATGAAGCTAGAGAAACGGTAGCGAGCGTGCCATGAGCGTGGCATGCAAGTCATGTTGCACATGACATATCATGATTTCCATATCACCACTTGTCCTTTATGTTCGTCATACAGTCGCGTCACGCAATACCAAACTTGGTGTATATCAAACTAGCGAAACGGCCGCGAGCGTGCTATGAGCGTGGCATGCAAGTCATGTTGCACATGATACATCATGATTTCCATTGAAGGCGAAAGTTTTTAATGTCTCATGCTCAGGTCCGTCCGTCCGACCGTGTCTGTCCGTGTCCGTCCTTCCATCCGTCTGTCCGTCCATCCGTCCGCCCGTCCGTGTCCGTCCCTCCGACCATCCGTTCGTCCGTCCTTCTCTCCGTCCGAGCCTTGGCACGGTGCCAGGCGGCCGCCGGGGTGCGCAAACGGACGCCGGTCTCATCGGACTCTACAGCGCTCACGCTTTGCTTCCGTAGCATCGCTGTGCCTAGCGTTTCCAATCATGCAAGGAGGGAGACGCGCGCATCGCGTTCCATTTTGACCGACCCCGTCTCAATGGACACAGGCGTTCGCGGAAGACACTTTGGAATTTACAGTGTCCGTCAATTTAAGCGCTGGAACGTGGATGGCGTTTGCACCATGCGCAAAGCGCGAGAAAATAGGAACGCATGCGAACGGAGGCAGACTAGTCTCTCGTCTCGAGGCGATTTGCGGTAAAAAAATTAAAAAAAAACCACGCACACATTACGTTTGTGTGCCATCCCACTGAAAGTGTAAAAGAAAAGAGACATGGCATAGTCAGTCGAATGGCCACAAGCTTTCGCCGAACTCACTTTGGAATGTACAAAGTGTCCTTCAATTTTTACCACTTGTCCTTTTGCTCCCCATACAGTCACGTCAGGCAATACCAAATCTGGTGCATATCAAGCTAGCTGAACGGCCGCGAGCGTGCCATGAGTTTGGCATGCAAGTCATGTCGCGCATGACATGCCATGATTTACATATTACCACTTTTCATTTATGCTCGTCATACAGTCAGATCACGCTATAGAAAAATTGGTGTATATGAAGCTAGTGAAACGGCCGCGAGCGTGCTATGAGCGTGGCATGCAAGTTATGTTGCACATGACATGTCATGATTTCTATATTACCACTTCTCAGTTAGGTTCGTCATACAGTCACGTCACGCGTTTCCTAACATGCGCACGTCCCTCCGTATTTTCAGACGGAAGGACGCTCGTTGGTGCTTCTGTGCGCATTAGCCCGCTGGCGGGGGAAGGACATGTGAGCACATACACGGCAGAAAAGCTTCCAAACAATGATTATTCTTCAAACTTTCTTGCTGTTTTATCTTGAAATAATACTGATCGAGAAATGGCCAAATGCGGCAAAATAAATGTTCAAAATAGCCAGAAAGTAGCCATGGAGCCAACCTGAAATTTTTGTCGCCAGACAGGGTCAGGACGTAGCCAGTTTGGCGTAACGTAGCCACCAATGGCAGTCCTGGCTGCTAGATTGTTTCCACGTTGATTCTCAGCGCAGAGAGGTTCGAGTTGAACCACAGACAGTAACAGGCACGACACGGATGTCCAAACTCCAGCGACAGAACATCGCGCTGAAACCCAGCTTTCACACCTCTCATACATCTACGGGCACGTCGTCGTTGGCGCACGCCTTCCACCGCAATCTTCTCACAGCCGTCGTTGCCTTTTTGTTCCCTAGTATTCTCTCGTTGTATGTACTTGGGGTCTTCGGCTCACTGCCATCGCATCGCAGCCAGTCCTTGGCCTAAATGTTGCGTCCTTCATTTTCAGTGAACCAGTAGTGAGTAGTGGGATTTACTCAATTTCTGTGGCACATATTTGTTATGATGACAGTTTTCTGATATGCTGCACAGTGGCACCTACCTGTTTGATGATGATAGTTTTCTTCTTCATTTTTTGTGGACCAGAGGTGAGTAGCGGGATTTACCCAATTTCTACAGCACATACCCGTTTGTGATGATAAGTTTGGCGTAGGCCGCACGGGACATACCCGTAGGCCACACAAATTACGGCTAGGTAAGCAGCTTCGCTTTTAATAGTAGGTCAGGCACGCACAGGGCGAGCTTCACTGGCCTCATTTTCCGGATAGGGGAAGGGCTCCGAACTTTTATTTTTCGCTGCGGCCTTCCCTATATAGCTGTTTTCGGGTGGCATTGCGTTTTTGTTTCGAGCGTTAGTCAGCATTTTGAGCAGGATCCTCACCCTCACTTCCCCTTCCCGCCTCTTGCTGCACTACACTAGGCACGAATACTCCATGATAGGAGCGGCTTGCACATTGCCGCTTTCTGTGGAGCAGAGCCGTTCTTTAAAAAAAATTTTTTTTTCAAGTTCACGGATCCCACCTTACGCCCGGCTTAAACAGCTCCGCTGCTAAAAAACGAAGAACGCAGCGCCCACGAATAAAATTATAAAATCTTCTTATTGACCTTAATGGGGCCCTGCAACGCTTTTCGAAGTAGCCATGGAATGGATTCACTAAAAGAGCTTATTGCCTCAAGAGTTCATCACCGCAAACAATTTTTAGGATCCGTCCAGTACGAGCGGTGTTGCAAAGATTTGTCACACGCTGCAACTTCATTCTCTCTTCCCGACGAAAGCGCTGGAAGCCAAGCAGGGAGGGATGGCACGGGAAATAAAATACGTCACGCGCGCCTCGTTACATTGAACACCTTTTATCTTTTTTTTCTTCGAATACGCGGCTTTTCAGTGCGATCGCGCGCGCATGCGTGGACAAGTCGCGGCCTCCCGCGGCGGCCCCAGCAACGGCCCAGTGCGCCATGCTCAAATCAGCCAATGGCTGATACAATGGCTGTGACGAGTGATTTTTTGAGCTTGTAGCGTCATTTGTCGAGAGAAGAGAAAGCAATTTTTAGCTGATTTGAGAATCTATTCTCAATTCGATGCCGCGTGCTGCGCTATAATATTTGGCTCGCGTGTTCTCGGGAGCCTCGCCTACCGATCAGCAGCGTTTTCTGACAATCTCAAAAAGTGTTGCAGGGCCCTTTTAAGGGCAGTGTGACTGAATGTGTAGCCCAAGGTCAAGTTAAAGTGCACCGGATTTAAGGGGGCATATTATGAGCCTCAAGAAAGCACATTGCTGTGCTGATATATAGATAGATTTCATCTGCAATCGCTCGCGTAATGATAGAGCGGTGTCCGTTCGATTTCCTGCTTTACAGCTTCAGTGTATTTTACGCGATTATTTGCATGAGTATGGGTATAAGCCTATGTGCAATCATGCCACTGAAAAGGACAACCCCAGAACAGGAAGATTTATTGGGTGTTTCGCGCTGTGTTTTTTCACATCTTAATGACCTAACAATGTTTGCAGGAAATGCCTGGCTGAAATTAGAGACCTCTTGCAAGCATTACTGCAGCTGCATCAGGCAAGGTGGGGCATTCTGCAGCTACGGAAGTGGACGTTGCAAGTGTCCGCCAAAATGATAAAATAAAAATTCGACGACTTTATACGTGACAAAGATTTAACATCACGTCGGAGCTCGCAATAAGTAGACGTATGCATAATTGTATGCATTGAACGAACCACTGATTGCGCAATTCGTATTGTGTGACGCCTGGTTGTAATTTTACTCTTCTACGACGTTCTATTACATATGTTAACACGGTTCCTTGCCCGACATGGCACCTGTATACATTCCGTGCACTGCGACTGGGGCGCCGCTGCGCGGCTCTCAGAGCAGACAGTCGTTGAGAGCCCGAGCAGAACCAAACGCTCTCCCACGCCCGCTAGCACGTAGTTTATCGGAATCATGAACTGCTGCGTAGTCGATTGTACCAACAGATACACGCCGTGTCCTGCGCGAACGACATTTCACAGTTTCTCCACTCGTTCTTCCTTTATTGGCAGCGACATTAGTGGATGACGGCTGTGCGACGAAAAAAGGGTTTGGTTCCTGCTGCCTCAGCCGTTTCGCGTTCTGCCTCTGCAGGTGCAATCACCTTGCGTGATGTTCTTGCTGCCATAGAGCTGGTGTGAAAAGAAACGTATGCAAGCACTTTAATACAGCTCAAGCCTGATGGAACATTTTAATGGACGTCATTGACTCACCGTCTACCCATCGCAGTTTTGGGGAATGCAATGCGAGGTCAATTAGTGCTTTGCTGGGTTGATAGGACCATCAGTTAAGGGGCGAACTGAGTTACGTAGCATATTACCGTAAACACAACTAGCCGCCCAGCAGCGCTATGCGCATTCTGTAGGATCAAGCTAAGACGCAGAGTAGAGGAAATGCAGGGTCCGTAAGAAAAAAAGCCGGCATATCCCACGCCCTGTGGGCATCGATATAATGCCAATCAGCCAGGAAAGAGCAAATCATGCTTTACATAATTTGCATTTCATGCTTTACATGTTAGGACCTGTCATTTACGTTCGTCATACAGTCACGTCACGCAATACCAGTTTTGGTGTATATCAAGCTAGTGAACTGGACGCAAGCGCACCATGAGCGTGGCATGTAAATGGCGTTGTAGATTACATGTATGCCAAGATTTTCATGTTACCCCCCTGCCAGTTATGTTCGTCATAGCGTCACTCAATACCAAGCTACCGAAACAGCCGCGAGTGTGCCATGAGCGTGGCATGCAAGTCATGTCGCACATGACATGTCATGATTTACATATTACCACTTGTCATTTATGTTCGTCATACAGTCGCGTCACTCAATACCAAGTTGCGTGTATATCAAGCTACCGAAACAGCCGCGAGCGCGCCATGAGCGTGGCATGCAAGTCATGTCGCACATGACAAGTCATGATTTCCATATTAACACTTGTCAATTATGTTCGTCATACAGTCATGTCACTCAATACCAAATTTGGTGTATATTGTCACGTGGTCGTGACGTTGACGAAGGCAGTAGGCAGTAGTCCAAGGTGAAACACTTTATTTGGGCCGAAGTTGTGGCCGGTAAACTGAAGGTGAGATTACAGCAATAAACGCTGGTACTGATAGCGGCGAACAGAGCGTCGGCCGTCGATCAACTGAACATCGTTGGAACGCGCCGGCTTTTATAAATCATGCGTCGAACATTCTAGCCTTATCACTAGTCATCGCGCAAGCTCTGGAATAATCTTGAGTGTTACCGTCTTGCGTGCAATCTTAACAAAACGATCTACTACAACCGAGAAGCTTCTGGAACAGTAAGGCGCGGTCTGCGCCGAGTACTGCTGATAGTCCTTGTGGGCGGAAACCGAATCCAGTAAAAGAAACGCGCGTGGCAATGCCCGCCTCTGAAAAGGCATCGTCTCGATGCTTAGAACTGAACACATGGGGAAAATACATGCAACAATAAATAACGACAATAAATCAAGAAAGTTGAATAAACAATACGCACAAGCAAGAAAGTCCAATGAAAAAAAAAGTACAGTCCTTAGGTCCACTACCGCGCGTAAAACGGCTTGAGGCGCACGACATGGGCGACTTCAGGTCACGCACGGCGCCGTTGAGAGTTCGAAATGCCGTCGGGGACAACCTCGTAGTCGAGTGTGCCGAGACGTCGAAGCACCCTATACGGTCCGAAGTATCGTCGTAGAAGTTTTTCAAAAAGTCCACGTCGTCGTATGGGCGTCCACACCCAAACGCGGTCGCCGGGCTGGTATTCCACGAAGCGTCGTCGAAGATTGTAGCGGCGGCTGTCAGTCGTCTGCTGATTCTTGATCTGCAGGCGGGCGATCTGTCGTGCTTCTTCGGCGCGCTGCAGGTAGGCGGTGACGTCGATGTTTTCCTCGTCGGTCACGTTTGGTAACATGACGTCGAGCGTATTTGCCGGGCTCCATCCGTAGACCAACTTGTATGGCGTCATCTGCGTGGTTTCTTGCACGGCCGTGTTGTATGCGAAGGTCACGTACGGAAGGATGGCGTCCCACGTCTTGTGTTCGACGTCGACGTACATGGTCAGCATGTCGGCGATGGTCTTATTTAGACGCTCGGTCAGGCCGTTGATCTGTGGGTGGTACGCGGTGGTCCGGCGGTGACTTGTGTGGCTGTGTGCCAAGATCGCCTGGTCAGCCGTAAACGCCGTGCCTCTGTCGGTGATGAGAACCTCTGGGGCGCCGTGTCGAAAGACGATGTTCTCAACGAAGAACTTGGCTACCTCGGCGGCACTGCCTTTGGGCAGGGCTTTTGTTTCGGCGTAGCGGGTGAGGTAGTCGGTGGCTACGACGATCCATTTGTTTCCGCAAGTCGACGTTGGGAACGGCCCCAGGAGGTCCATCCCGATCTGCTGGAACGGTCACCGAGGAGGCTCAATCAGCTGAAGGAAGCCTGCTGGTCTTTTTGGCGGTGTCTTCCGTCGCTGACAGTCTCGGCACGTCCTTACGTAGCGGGCGACGTCGGCGGCAAGGCGCGGCCAGTAGTACTTTTCCTGTACTCTTGCGATCGTGCAGGAAACACCTAGATGTCCAGCCGTCGGGTCGTCATGTAGGGCCTGGAGGACTTCTGGTCTCATTGCTGATGGAACCATGAGAAGGTGTTTGGCTCGAAGGGGCGAGAAGTTCTTTAGGAGGACTCTTAGGAGAGGTACTGGGATCGATACCCAGCACCTCCACCAGATGTCACGTGGTCGTGACGTTGACGAAGGCAGTAGTCCCAGGTGAAACACTTTATTTGGGCCGAACTTGTGGCCGGTAAACTGAAGGTGAGATTAGAGCAATAAACGCTGGCACTGATAGCGGCGAACAGAGCGTCGCCCGTCGATCAACTGAACGTCGTTGGAACGCGCAGGCTTTTATAAATCATGCGTCGAACATTCTAGCCTTATCACTAGTCGTCATGTCGTCATGCCGTCATGTCGTCATGCCGTGGCGGCCGTCGCTCGGTCACGCATTTGCGCGACCGAGCAACGGCCGCCACGGCATGACGACATGACGAAATACTCTCGTTCTCGGGTTGCCTTCCGAGGGGATCCCTAATGGCCTTTCCTTTCGGGGAGAGATGAGAAAAATTTCTTAATGGTGAATGCACCCGCCACCCGTGGTATTTTCGTCGCCACCTGTGCTCGTGAAGTTCTTTCGTGCTGACTGAAGAAGACGCGGTCGCCGTGGGGTTCGACTGATTTGTGGTTTAGTGTGCATTTTTTTTGCTATTCTTTTAGAACGGTGAACACGTTCCCCAAGATCATGTGTGTTCACGCCAGTGTCTGTTGTGCATTGGTGCTTCCACAAGACGTGATCGGCCGTTGTGTCCACTTGTGAGGGGTTTTTTTTCAGACAGTGAACACGTTTGCTCTTGAATATATCTGCTGTCGCCAGTGTCTTGCCAGCCCTTGCGTTGTCGCCATAGGTCGGCGAACTCACTCATGAGTCGACTCACTCGGACTTCACTCAGACTCAGATCGAGCCGTGAGTCTGAGTCTGAGTGAGTCCGGGTGAGTAATATTTTGATGAGTTTGAGTCCGAGTGGGTCCGGTTGAAGAAATTTTTTCGTGAGTGTGAGTCCGAGTGAGTTCGGCTCAGGAAAATTTTGGTGACTCTGAGTCCGAGTGAGTCCAAAGCGCAAGATAGATTTCTTGAGTGAGTCTGAGTGAGTTACACCTTCTTTTGCCGACCTATAGTCCTATCTACTCATCTTCAGCATTATTATCAGCCTTGCCAGGATTCACGGTTTTACTCACGTGTACTCACACATATTCCAAAGCAGTGTCGTTCATAAATCATTCAATATTTGTTGATCAGAGGCGCGAATTACGTAGGGGGGTGCCTTGACCTCCCCCCCCCCCCCCCATTAACTTTTCCAGGGAAGTTCTAAATAAATATATCTTATGCTGTCATCCATTTAAAAAAAGGCCTTACTGGTTTGCGAGCAATCATAACTCGTATCGAAGGTACATATCAAAAGGCGCCAAGAAGAGCACTTATTACGTGAGATATTGGTGTTAAAGAGCAATGGCGACATGGTCGAAAAGGCTAATTCTAGGCTAACGGACTCATCAGTCGACTCACTCGGACTCACTTAGACTCAGATCGAGCCGTGAGTCTGAGTCTGAGTGAGTCGGGGTGAGTTATGTTGTGGTGAGTTTGAGTCCGAGTGAGTCCGGTTGAAGAAAATTTCGGTGAGTGTGAGTCCGAGTGAGTCCGGCTCAGGATAATTTTGATGAGTCTGAGTCTTAGTGAGCCCTGAGCGCAAAATATATTTCATGAGTGAGTCTGAGTGAGCTCCACAAGTTTTGCCGACCTATGGTTGTCGCCAGACGTGATCGCCACTCTGTTCGACTGCTTGCTTTATTCGTTTAAGAGTGAACACGCTCGCACCTGATTATATGTGTTGTCGCCAGTGTTTTCTGTGATCTCGCGTTGTTTCAAGACGTGATCGCCGCGAGTTTGAGTTCCAGTGCGCGTTGTGTTTCCCTTTGTTTTATTCGCGGGTGCTCTTGCCGACGCATTGCCCAGCCGTACGCTAGTGTTGTACTGCTGTGGCCACTGAAAACGCGCATGTGAGACGTCGGTGCACTGCGCGATCGAATGCGTTAAAGTCAATGACAGTTCGTCGCCTGATGTTGACGTGGTTCGGGCGAACATCACCGATGAACGTCATGCCTGCAGCTGGGTGGAGGACTACGGCTTGAAGACGAACACGTCTGAGAAAGTCAGCCATCCTTGGCTCCTTCGAACTGAGCTCTTTAAGCGGCTTGTCACCTCTCTCATGCTTGTTTTATTGGCTTGACACCGGTGTATATTTAGTAAAGTTAATTCGTAGGAAGAATAGAACGCTTGCCTGGATTGTAGTGCTGGTCTTATTTATTTTTAACGAAAAAGTGCATGGCAAAAGAGCACAAGCGCATTGCGTTTACGTAGTCTACTCTGACCAGATAAATAAAGTTATTTTGAGACAAGGTCATGGTATTCAAATAAATAAATTCATCTAGCGACCAAGAAATTCTCCTCGAATCACTATTCAAAATAGATCAGTGGTGTAAAGACTCTCAAATACAATTAAATGCTTCAAAATCAGTGCTCCTACGGATCTAGCGAAAACAGCAACCAAGCGTATAACAGCACAGCCTTAATCCGTCAGTGATTCCGCAGGTTAAGCAATATCGGTATTTAGGCGTCCCACTGACCAACGATTTAACGTGGACGGCTCATATAACAGATATTACCTCCTCGACGTTAAGTAAACTATGGCCTTTTTGACGTAAAATTATGCGCACGCCTTAGAATATCTAGCTTTTAGCGTATTTCACATTCGTAAGGCCAAAACTGGAATACGCTTGTGCACTTTGGGACCCACATAGAAAAAATGACATTCACCAGCTCGAGAGCATTCAAATGAAAGCGCATTGCTTTATTTTTGGAAAGTGTAGGATACACGAGGCTATCTCAGAACTAATGCAGAGTAAACATATTACGCCCCTTCAAACACGCAGAAAGATAGCCCGTTTACTTTTTCTGCATAGCATTTTGTGCAAAAGGGTAAATATAACGCCACCGTCCTTTCTGGGGCAATTGATGCCAAGAAGAACGCGTCACACATCGGGACATGCTTTGAAGCCCATATTTGCTCGTACAGTTGCTTTCTGTAATAGTTTTTTTTTTCCTGGTTGGTATGAGAATGGAATAATCTGCCAGAGGTCTTCGTTCAAGCACCCAATTTTCCTCACTGTCTTGAAGAATATTTGTCTATTACCTATTCCGTGATAACATTGTGTTTTTGGTGTCTCATGTGCTAATTATTTTATTTATTTTTTTCTTTTTTACATTTATGTGCTGCTTCTAATGTTACCTATGAACGCGTTATTGTGGTGCTGCTTGTAGTGTAATTGTTTGTAAGGAGTTTTTGTGAATTTGTAAATTTTGGATACGCGCTTCATGGTAATGTTGGTATGTGTGTATGCCCCTCTTGCGCTATGCTTAAGGGTAATTCGATGTTGCAAACGTCAGGGTTGCAGTGTTTATGGAAATGACGTAAACGTATTAGCGTATCCGGATGACTTGGCGTTAGTTACGATTGGGTGATGGAGGTGATCCCGATGGATCGGATGACCACGGCGACACTTTGAAGGATTGGACTGGTCAGGTTGCTCAGTTCCTGGCAAACTTCAGTTTATTTACACGCCGACACGTATTTACAAGCAAAGGCCGGGGCGGCCACTAAACCGACCTCGCAATGATAACTGGGCTGGATCCACGCCAGACGTTTCCTTCCAAGCCCTTAACACACTGCAGAAATCAACAGTCAGTTCTCGATCCCTGGATCAGAGTCGGCGCCATGCACGACCTCTGTCCACTCTTCCCGATCTCCTCGAGCACCAAGCTCCTCTCCTCCCCTATTCTCTCCGTTAAATCTCTTCTGTCTCGTCTGAGACCGCCTTGTGGGACCAACCCCTTCTGATGTTCCAGCAATGAAGCAAACAACATTCTTTCTCTCAGAGACGTATCTCCGCCTCCACAGTCTCACACTTTGTTTCCCTTATTCTCCCGGAAACCAGCTACGGAAGTAATGAGTCATTCAGTCGAGATGCAACTGAAGTTTACCGCCACGGAACCAACAAGCTTGTTCTAGACAGCCGGTCGCCTGCCTCGAGTACGTCTGAGACAAGGTGCCGCCGCCTGTCGACAATTATAGTGAAAACACGCCGCCACATCATCCTGTCGGGAGGGGCGCCACGGCTTGGACACCTTGTTTGTCAGCCTGGCTCTCTGTGAGAACGTTTCCGCCGCACGGCCGATTCACCAGTGAAAGGTGCGGCGAACAATAAGGTCGCGGGGTTTCACGACAAAGGCGTGTGCAGGGGCGAACGGCTTAATGGCCCGTCTAGGCAGCCGCTTTTCGTAATGTCTCCTTCTCGTCAGGCGCCGTCCACCGAACAACCATCGTTCGCCTGCCCCGAACATAACTGCGTTCTTTTGTAGAAACATTTCCAGTAAAAGAGCAGTGTGTGCACAGTTAAGGAAGTTGGAATCATTTCTGGTGCACAAATGAACTTTACTAAAAGGTTAGGACTCTGGTTTGGCCCGTGGACTTATAAACCAGCTCATTTCGAGAGTATAGCATGGTCCTGTTACCACCAAAATACCTTGGCGTTCCATTGACGTTCTATTGGATGCATAGAAGACATGCGCACATGACTAGAAAGAACGTTTACCCAGCCTAAAGCGTTAGGTCAATACGATAATTCCGGATAATCTTTCAATCGTTCGTTCAGCGAAAGCGTGTAATCTATTCCTGGCAACAAAAATATTCTACGTACTGCAAATACTCCATTGTTCCAGGGTGTATATTCAAAAGTTTCACCGAATATTAGCTACCTCTACTGGGTTATCAAGCTATGAGCCAATGAGACGTGACGTCTTTAGACCAGTTAGTGCAGGTGGTCCTGGGTTGGTGCACCTTTTTGTTAGACAATTGGTGTCTCGTTTCTTTCACTTTCGGGACTGTGCTCATCCGCTGCTTCGATAATTCTTGCCAGTGAATCTCGCCGATTAGTGGTGTCTGATAATTGTGTCTCGCCTCCCTATTTCCAAGGATTCATGCGTGAAGTGTACGAATCAGTGCGTTTTCTGACAGTCAGATTCTCTAATATTTGCAGTGAACTCTCAATTTTACGAACGTTGGTTTAACGAACATTTCAGAACAAAGAACTTTTAGAATTTCCCCGGCGGTTTTCCTAGGCATTGTAAGGAAAAGTCTTCCAGTAAAACAAACTCCTGAATAGCGAATATTTCAATTAATCAACTTGATCTGAGGACCTGGGCTTATTTCTGAGATCAATTTAATGAAGCTTTGCGCTCTGCCGTGTGGGCGTAGCCGATGCATTCCGCCCCCCAAATAGCCCATCCACCAGGGGCGGTGCAACACCGCTGCGGCGGGCAGCGCCGCCGAGCTAAAGCGGCCGTGCGGGAGGCGAAAACGAGCCACGTGCGCTTCAGTATCTGCACAGAGCTATTAGTTTTGGAAATTGTTTTCAGTGTTGATCAGTGTGATGATGTGGATTGTGGCGCGTGGCCGTGACATAAAGAGGAAGCTGGTGACGAAGATTACTGTGTGGCCACAAGCGAAGAGTTGGTAATGATGATTGTGGCGGAGAGCAGGCGGACATCGGGGACGGCAGTTCGTCCAGTTCCTCGGTGCACCAGCGGCCTGCTGTTCGAGCGGCCTGGTGCGGGTGTTCCTGAGCGACCAAAAGCGACGCCGCAGCTGGAAGCGGCTGGCTAGCCACCAGCCAGGCACGGCAGAAACCTGGGGTCAACCGGCTGTTGCGAATCCCTGCCGACCCTGACACAACCGGGCCGGACGCGGTGACAACGAGCCGTCGCGACCTTCATTGTCGGGCCACGCAGCGACACCGCAGCGACGACGACCACCACGGTGGCCACTACGACAGCCCTGAGGAAGTGAACGCATAAGTGCGCGGTTCGTCGCGAAAGTAGACGGACGGTTGCCGAACAGTATTTAAGTGGGATACTTCATCGCAGAAATTTTGGTCTGTCTGTCTGTCCCTCGATTCAGCCACCCGGTCAAAGTTTAACCACTTTCTGAACGCCCATTCATCTGGCACAAGCGGCTGCGTTCATACATGTGAACATTGTCGATCAAAAAGCAAATGTTACGCATTACTGAGGCGCAACATCAATACGTTAGTATTAGATGGTGTGTTTCTTTATTAGAAAATACATTGATACGTAATTTTAAAGACCCTAGTGTTTCCTAGGCTGCGCTGAAAATGCGACGTTATGCACGAAAGAGCCTGGCAGGGGCCCTGGGTTCTGCACAAGCTCGTGTTTCCCGATGCTACTGCCAGATGGCGCCCATATCTCACGCAGCGCCTCCTCTATATTATCAATGCCAGCCAGATGCGGCCGATTCAACATGGAGGAGGCGCTCTCTGAGGCAAGGCAAAACATAAGAGTACGGCCGGCAGAAGACTGTCGTCTTTCGACGACATTTGCAGCGAAGTACGCAGATAGTGTCGAGACGCTCTGCTGGTAAGGGCAATGCCGTCGAACGCGGCGTCACCGGGTGGCGTATTAATGATGACTGACTGGTCGCGCCCTCATGGTGATGTAAGGAGCGGGAGAGAATAAAGTGGGGCTTTTAGATCTGAAGCATCTTATGGAGAAGCATCATCCGGTGGTGGTGTGCCGCGTGACCACCCTGACTGCGCATGCGCGAACCCTTTCAAAACAATTAAAAATAAGAAACCTCCTCTCCCCCCTCTCTCTCCTCTAGGCATCCCTCCCCGTGGCAACTACACCCTCACTGCGCATGCGCCTCCCCTCCTACGCTCCCCCCTCTCTCCTCTAGGCATCCCTGCCCGCGGCGTCCACACTCCCACTTTGCATGCGCGTCCCCCTCTCTCTCTCCTCTCCTACGCTCCCCCCCCTCTCTCGCCTCGTGACGCGGACGCAGGCAGCGTCTGCTAGCGAGTTTCTTGGTTGAAAAAACCGCCTGCTCGCGCTGCACAACCGTTCACTGGCGTTGTTGAACAATAAAAATTTGCAGCGTGCGCGTTAACTAAAAGCGGACTGCGGGTCTCTGTGTCCAGTCGGAGTCTTCTGTCTCTCATTGCCCATTAGCAGCGATTGGCATGTTCCAGTAGGAAACACCGCTCCATCACTGCGTGCTTTGCGCCTCCCCAGTTTTCTCTCCTGCGCAACGCTGTGATGAGCTCCAGCGTCAACGCCGCCGCCAGTGTAAGCGTTAGCGTCCGCTGCTTCACATCTACACATGGTTCCCTTCATCGGGAGATGGTGTAATTTTTTCGGAACGCGACTCCGGAGCGTACGGTGTCTCTTGGGAAGTGCTGCGCTGACGCCGCATTCGAGTGTATTGCCCTTACCAGCAGAGCGTCTCGACATGGTGTCAGAAGTGGGATCCTGCCACTAAGATGTCTGATCCCGAGACCTCAAGTTCTGCTGCTCCCCTAGGCGCCAGCGTTTCTCTTCGCTCTCCACCGCCGTTCAACTTCGACACCGCAGGTCAGTGGTCGGCATGAAGACTTCTCCTTCGCGTCAGACCTAGCGTCTGCTGCCGAAGAAACAAAAGTCCGCAACTTGCTCTACTGCACGGGTCCACAAGCTCGTGTTATTTTGTCCTCTCTCATGACTGACACGGAAGCTTACGCCTCATACGACGCAGTCAAGGAAAAGTTCAACGGATACTTTGTTCACGCGGTCAATGAAGTCTACGAGTCCAGCCGGTTCCACAAACGCAGTCAGCTGCCCGGCGAGACTGTCGACGCGTTCTACACCGTGCTCAAGAACATGGTCAAGAAATGCAACTACCCTCTTACGGTAGAAGATCGTCTCGTGCGTGACCGTTTTGTTGTGGGTCTACTGGATTCCCGCTTGTCGGACCAGCTCTGCCGCGTCTCGAAACTCACGCTTCAAGATGCGCTGACTCAAGCTCGCCAGCACGAAGACGCTGAAAAGGAAAAACAAGCACGGAGTTCGCAAGCAGACCCTCTCAACATGGACGCCCTTGCAAAGAAGCAAGCCAGTGCCTGCAGCTCAGACGCGTCTCAACGCTCCTCTCGTTCAGAGGCCAACCAGCATCGCGTCTCATCGAACGCTACGTGCGACTACCGTGGCTACTCGGCGCACACTCGCCAAGATTGCCCGGCGAAGAAAGCTACGTGCAACTTATGCCACAAGAGAGGACACTTCGCTGCAGTTTGCCGTTCCAGGAAGAAGCGTCTCAGCCACATTCAGCTGCTCGCAGTAAACGCCTCCCGCGAACATGGTCGGTTCATCAGCGTTGAAGTTAATGGACGCGCTTTTCGCTTCAAAGTGGACTTGGGTGCCGACGTGTCTGTTGTCCCGATAACGTTCCAGGGATGCCCAGCTTCGCTTCACCCGCCAGGAGGGGAGCAACTTCTTGGGCCTAGACGCAACACACTCAACCTCATCGGTACGTTTCCGGCAACTTTGACCTGGCGTTCTCGCTCGATACAACAGAAACTCTACGTGGTGCATGGTATCGACACACCTCTCCTTGGTTACGAGGCGATAGCTGCTCTCGGCGTCATCCGTCATCGACGTCGGTCTCCGCGCAACGCCCCAGGCATATCCGGTAATAGTACACCTGAGCTGCTCATGGAACGCTCCCTTCGGACGCGAATCCCAGTTCCATGATCGAAACTCGGGCTTGACTGTCCATGGACTAAAGACTCCGAAGACAGGGACAGAACGAAACGACAAGATAAGGGAACAAGTTACAATGCCCACCGCGCTGCCAAGGATCTCTGCCCTGAAAGAAGGGGAAGAAGTGTGGGTGCAAGACGTCAAAGTATGGGCCACAGTTCTGAGTCCTGCTCAAAGGCCACGCTCTTATGTGGTACAGACGCCCAACGGTGTTCTTGTCAGGAGTCGGCGACATCTGGCCCCAACTGTCAGTTCGTCTGTCAGTTCCCCATGTACTTCTCCAGCATCTGCGTCTTTGAAAATTCCATCCCAGACACCTTCGCCAATGCCACAGTCAACAGCCTGTCCAAGTGTTCATTATGAACTAACAAGCGAACCTCCTGGCCTGGTGTCGGATACTCAAGTCTGCGGTGACGCGGATGCTCTCACGGACCATCCTGCGACGGACACCGAGCGCAACAAAACTCCGCAAGTTCCTGCGTTTTCTGGTGCTCGACGGTCACGTTACAGAAAACGTGCGTAAAAACGCAGACTGGCGTTCTGGCTTTCTTGATGACATGTCCATGTTAGCACTGCGGAGTCTTCGCATGTATAATACATTCTTGCTCCGGAAGGGGGGGGATGTAGAGGGCGCCTATTAATGATGACTGACTGGTCGCGCCCTCATGGTGATGTAAGGAGCGGGAGAGAATAAAGTGGGGCTTTTTTGGAACACGACTCCGGAGCGTACGGTGTCTCTTGGGAAGTGCTGCGCTGACGCCGCGTTGGCCATCGACCAACGACTTTGAAGACAGGGACAGAAGACAACGACAAGCGCAAGCAAGGAATTTCGATACTCATCACGCAGCAAAGGATCTCCGTGCCCTGAAAGAAGGGGAAGAAGTATGGGTGCGAGATGCCAAAGTGTGGGCTACAGTTCTGAGTCCTGCTCTAACGCCACGCTCTTATGTGGTCCAGACGCCCAGCAGTATCCTAGTCAGGAATCGCCGACATCTTGTCCCAAGCGTCAGTTCCCCGTCTACATTATGCACTTCATCACCTGCTTGTTCGAGGAATTCATCCATGACAACCTCGCCCATACCACAGGCAACAGACTGTGCGAATGTTCATGAACGTACTTCTGAACCTCCAGGCCTGGTGTTGGATGCTCCAGTCGACGGTGACCACAGTGAGGACGCTTTAACTGGCCAGTCTTCGACGGACTGCGAGCAGAATGAAAGTGCACCGGTTCCAGGGTCTCCCGGTGCTCGATATTCACGTTATGTAAGACGTTTGAAAACCCCACGCAGACTGAGGTTCTGACCTTGTGACTGATGTGTGCATGTTACTGCGGTGACTGCGGCGTTTTCTTAAAGATAATACATTCATGCTCCGGAAGGGGGGGGGATGTAGAGGGCGCGTATAAATGACGACTAGTCGCGCCCTCTTCGTGATGTAAGGAGCGGTATAGAATAAAGTGGGGCTTTTTGGAACGCGACTCCGGAGCGTACGGTGTCTCTTGGGAAGTGCTGCGCTGACGCCGCGTTCGAGGGCATTGCCCTTACCAACAGAGCGTCCCGACATGTAGAGGGCGCGTATAAATGACAACTGACTAGTCGCGCCCTCATCGTGATGTAAGGAGCGGTATAGAATAAAGTGGGGCTTTTTGGAACGCGACTCCGGAGCGTACGGTGTCTCTTGGGAAGTGCTGCGCTGACGCCGCGTTCGAGGGCATTGCCCTTAGCCAGCAGAGCGTCCCGACATGGTGTCAGAAGTGGGATCCTGCCACTAAGATGTCTGATCCCGAGACTTCAAGTTCTGCTGCACCTCTTAGCGCCAGCGTTTCCCTTCGCTCTCCACCACCGTTCAACTTCGACAACGCAGGTCAGTGGCCGGCATGGATTCAACAGTTCGAAGACTTCTCCTTCACGTCAGTCCTAGCGTCTGCTGCCGAAGAAGCGAAAGTCCGCACCTTGCTCTACGGCATGGATCCTCAAGCTCGTGTTATTTTGTCCTCTCATGACTGACACGAAAGCTTGCGGGTATGAGCCACAGGTGTTTGATAATTTATATCTACCCAGGAAAGGCAAGAACAGACATTAGTATTTTAAGAGTGAGAGCGTAAAAAAAAACTGACGTCAGCAGCGTTGAGTCGATGAATGCAAATAATATATTACATGGTCTCAGCAGGAATCCAACCCAAGCAATCTGCGTGGTAATCAAGTATTCTACCACAGAGCCACGCCAGGTCTCGGAACTGCTTTGGAAAAAGACCCTATGCAGGCGTAATGTTAATGAAACTTCCATTGGGCTTGCAGTGATGCTATCTAATTTTATAAACCTTACGTATGTGCTCCTATGATACAGGCGTCGCGTCGGGTTAACGTCAGTTGTATACTTAAGCGCCATCCACTGTAGTTGATCCACGAAGCACTATCCAGGGCTACCATCCTCGCAAGCACAAGTGCTACATATCAGCTTACCACTTCTAGTGTTGGTAATACCCATGTTTCTGTTGGCACCGTTGCGCAACTGTAAACAATTGGTTATTTGAAACCTGTGCGACTTTTCAACATACGTCTGTGCGTACAACAATTGTACGTATCATAATAGGGATGGTAAAATCGCTGAACGATTAATCGATTAAAGGTACACCGTTAATCGATTAATCGTAATCGATTTGCGCCTTTCAATTAATCGAATTAATCGACCAAAACTCTTCGATTAATTGATTACGGCAACTGCCCCCCCCCCCCCCCCCCAACTAAGCCCCTTGGCCGGTGCGCATGAGTGCGAGGCGAGCGATGCCGATACGCAATAGTTGAGCGCACCTACTCTTTTTCACTACAGCGCATATTTGTACGCTAGTACAATGAGCCCGAGCCGTTGGCGTCCCTACCCCATAGAGGCAGAAATGAACTCGCCCTGGTCTCTGTCGCCTACGGCGTCCTCCTCTTAGTAGAGATGGGCAAAGCGGTTCACTTCAGTGAGCGGCTCCGAACGGCTCCGTTCACTTAAGTGACCCAGCTCAGTTGAACGGATCACCGGTTCACTTAAATCCATGCATGGTAGAAGACCGCTCGGCGTTTGAACTGATGATGATGATGATATCTTTATTTTCCTCCAGATAAGGAGGCCCTCTGCTCCCAGTCCCCGACACACAGGCCTAGGTCACGGGGGCTGAGACCGCTTGATGCCATCGTTTCGAGGGGGAGAGGAGGCGCGCACGCGGCGTCTTTTGATGCTTCTTTTTTAGGGGCGAAGCTCCTTAAGCCGTGGGTCGTGCGTCCCCGTTGTATGCAGCCACCTCTCGTTTAGTACTTGTATATGATGAATATATTTAGGGGCGAAGCTCCTTATGGCTTTACCTCGGCGGTCCTCGGTTGTCCGTGCACTCTGAGTAGCCAGTAGGTACTGGATTTTGACCTCCAAGGTAGTGCCGGTGTGAGATGTCTCCTGTGCGTGATTAAACAATAAAAAA
The DNA here is from genome assembly GCA_030522465.1 of Rhipicephalus appendiculatus. Classification (NCBI taxonomy): domain Eukaryota; kingdom Metazoa; phylum Arthropoda; class Arachnida; order Ixodida; family Ixodidae; genus Rhipicephalus; species Rhipicephalus appendiculatus. The sequence continues at coordinate 152,504 of JALIZH010031394.1, read as the reverse complement.
ATTCATAACGTACATGTAAAATTAAAGTGAGCTGCGAGTCGCCATGGCTCTCATCGACCCTTTAGTATAAATGCGCCCGATCTCACGTCGTTGATGATGTACTGCGCAGAATTCGTGGAAGATTACCGGTTCACCGCATTCACTCCGTGGATATGGTGTCGTCATCTCCAGTTCTCGTCTCGTTTCCGAGAGGGCGCTGTCCTATAGACATGCGTACAATATGGCGGTTGGGTGAAGGTACGCTAGATGGCGTTGGCGGAGCAGCTGCTCTTCGATTGCGCGAACCGCCGTACGAGTGCGCTTGCCGGATCGTGCTGCTTGGCGGACTATGGACGACGACCGGTCGTTGAAGTTTGAATAAAATTTCACACACACTATCGCTTTGATTACTGCTGGGCGAAACCACTGAAGATTTCACGGTGTAACCATGATTGCTTCAGTCACCATAACTCTCATCGACCCTTTAGTATAAACGCGCACGATCTCACGTCGGTGATGATGTACCGGGCAGAATTCACGGAAGATTCACGGTTTACCGATGAACCTCCGCAGCTTCGCCCACTCATCATCATTCACTCCGTGGATATGCCGTGTTTTTTTCGTTGTCTGCGCGCAGTCGCGACAAACCGGCGCCTGTATTTCACGCCGCCGTTTGAAAGCGGCGACGCGCGCTTATTTTGAGCGCTCGTTCGTGACCTATAGCCCAATCACATTTAGCCTGTTATTAAAAAAATGCTAGGAATCCTGTATAAAAGCTCGGGTTGGTGGGCTAAAATATTGCCTTCGGACACATATTGATACCTCTGACACACGTGCCAAAGTAAAGCACCTTGCTGGTGCTTTATTTACCAGGGTGGACACTTGCTAGAATCGAAGCTTGGGCTAGTTCGCGTTGCAACACTGAACAACACTTTACGTGCTTCGATCGCTGTCTATACTCGGCGACAACTTTTCTTGGTACTGAAGCGAAGGCTACAGAGCCAAATCGCGCTATCTCACCGCTAATCAATATATTCCCACAATTTCGTCCGTCTTTTCAGTGTAAGATATAAAAAATACTCCTTTCATTTTTCACGTGTAGCTCTTCAAGACACAACGCAGAGCACCCCAATGAGATATTTGTGCTTGTTTTACTTCATAGGTTGTCACTTTGCGTTTTTGAACGCGTGAGTAAAGTCGCGCCTTTCGCCAGTGCCTCAAGGCTCAAACGCTGTAGCGGCGTCTGCGTCGAAATGCAACGCTGATTTCGCGCAGCCATCACTTTCCACAGCGGAACGAGTCGCATGCCAAACCGGACTACTTCGCGTAGGGTTACATGTGCAGATGCTTCGCCGTCGTAGCTTTCACTTCACCTTCAGTGCCAAGAAAAGTTGTCCGCGAGTATAGTGTCGACAAATCAAGCACTTAGTTTTCTCGTGTGTCATTGTGAGTGGACGCCTTTCTGGAAGACGTCGAAAAATATCTGTGCGGCCCATTGAAACACGTCAAAACTCAACGTAGTATTATGTCATGATAATTTGTTATCATGCACCAGGACGAAATAAAATAAAGCCCTGTTTCAGCACAACATATTCGTTTTATTGACGTGCTAATAATGCACTCTCAGAAAAGCACTGGAGTGGATTATATGGGTAACATTTTCATGACTATACCGCAAAATCCCGAGCAAGCGCCCCCCTCCATTGTACAAGAGATTACAAATATGCGTCCCCTTCTCCCCTCCCACCATTCTCACTGTTTCATTCATTGTTGTTATTCGTCCGACAAGGGCAAGTGAAAACAGTGAATGCATGCGTATTTAATAAAGCATTGCATTAGAAGCACGAGTGTGCGCTCAATTTTAGCGGCTCTTCAACCGCCACATTGAATTTTAGTCCATGACCGAGCAAGGACCTCCCACCCTCCGAATCTTGTCGGATTACCCTTCGCCGTAATGGGGGCAGGGGTGGTGCTTGCTCGGGATTTTACGTTAAACTAATGAAAACCATAACGTAAACTACGTTCATCTGTTCGTCTTCGACTAGTTGCACCATCTCACGATGAACTGCCTAGTGCACCACACACAGCGAGCAAAGCGAGTCCGCCCGCAGCGGCCAACGGAACGCGAAACGGAGCGATTCAACCAACAACGCCTGGTGGCGTCGGTTCAACACGGATCACGACTCACTGAGCGAAAGCGAACCGACGCTCAGCGAGCGAAAGAGAACTACCACTCACTGATCGAGAGAGATCTGCCGCTCAGCGAGCGAAAGAGAACTACCGCTCACTGACCGAGAGGGAGCTACCGCTCAGTGAACGAGAGAGAACCACGGGTCACTTGGTTCAGTTGGCTCAGTGAGCCATCTCCCGCAGAACCGCGGTTCACTTTTAGTGATCCGCGGATCACTCGTTCTTTTAAAAGAACCGCTCAAAAGATCCGGCTGGCTCTTGAGCGACCCATCTCTACCTCTTAGCCCTCCCCAAAGCTTCAGGCGCGCGCAGGAAGCGGCCCCACCCCGACGACGAGACAGAAATGCACTTGCCCGCTTCACTCCGCTCACCGCTTAATGCGTACGCCTCCTCTCGCCCCCCCATTTGTTGTATCGTGTGCTGGCTGGTAAACCGTCAGCAACGTTCACGTGGTGCTAACTTGCTATATTGCGTTATTATTACATTGTGGTGTGTATACTGCTTCCTTTGTCATGTCGTAACGGCGAGCAATCGCAAGAGGAGCGCGGTGTGGACGTTCAGAGAAGATTCGAAAACGACCACTGAGATGTGTGATAAAGGTGGTAAGCAGTACTCGAAGCCAGCGACGGAAACTCTTAGGATATCACGTGCTTCACGCCAACTTTATTAATGTCCCAAGAGTCATCCTCCGAAGAAAAACGGTCATGACTAAAATTACAATGTTGAGGACGCCGTTCCCGAACCCACCAATCCGCCTCTTCAGGTAAGTTATCAGTATCTTCATAGGCGTGCGCAGGGTTCCCCTTCAGGGGGGGGCAGGGGGGACGAAGGTTCATTGCAGCGCCCCCCCCCCCCTCTTTATTAAGTCAATGTATGGGGCAGAATTTGCGCCCTCCACTCTTAGGTGACTAGGGGGGGGCGGCCGCCCCCTCTGCCCCCCCTCGTGCGAACGCCTATGAGTATCTCGCTACTTAGCCAAGAGCCTTTGTGTAACTTATGTTGAAAATCAAGTCGCCCTTCAATGACACAAGCGATTTTTATGTTTCAAAAGGATGGACTGTTGGAAATTCATATTCGTTCAGAAAGCTGGGTCCTCTTCGCAGTACATCTTCCTTTGTCCGTGTGTTTCCAGCGTTATGGATTCATTGAATGAAAACAGAAAGGCGGTGTGTCAGTACTCAACAGTGAAGTTTGTTATTTTCTGTATATTTCAGACGTGCGAGCGCATCGTCTAATTGCATATTTTGTTTGCGTTCGTTTTCGGCTCCGCGCTGTTTCATCGCATAAACTCAGCTCTCCTTGCCTTTGATAAACTAGCGAATTTCTTCGCCTGCTGTGCCTATGGCAACTTTTTGGGACTTTATTTAACTCTCAGGTCCGCCATGGTGGATCATTTGTTACAGCGCTCGGCTGCTGACCCGATGTTCGCGGGTTCCAACCAGTCCGCGGCGGTCGAATTTCGATGGAGGCGAAATGCTCGAGGCCCACGTACTGTGCGATGTCAGTGAACGTTGAAGAACACCAGATGGTCGAAATTTCCGGAGCCCTCCACCTCGGCGTCCCTCATAATCATATCGGGGTTTTGGGCAGATTTTATTTTATTTTTTCTTCTTCAACGGCACTACACAGTGGTCCAAGAAGTTCCAAATTGTAATTGCGTTGTTTATTTCTTGACTGGGTCCTATTGTCGTTATATCTTATTCCTTAGCAAATTAAATATTATTGCCTACCATACATATATATATATATATATATATATATATATATATATATATATATATATATATATATATATATATATATATAATCATGATTTAAAGCTAGCATTCCTGCGATGCAGCTAGCCCAATTTATACGTGTTAGTCACTTCGGCAAACAGCGTGTTCAAGCGCAGTTTTCTTGCGCTATGACGCGGAAAATGTAGACTCAGCTGCTTTCTTGACATGAACACGTATAATAGATTAACCCTAGCACTTGCAACGAGGACCTCGTCTCCACACGAAGCACAACAGGTGCCGCCTTTAGTTGAGCGAATATGCAGATCAAGGAAGCGCACTCGCGGATTATGAAAATGGCCGTACAGACCCCGGAGAAGTGCTGCTTTCAGCTAACGCTTGCTGTCACACGTCAGCGAGCCTATAGAGGCCCCCGTCTTCTGCTGTGACGCGAAAGGAGGACAGTCGCAAAAGACTATATGTTCTAATGCCTGACCGTGGAGCCCGAACGCTTATAGTTCGGGCTCCACGGTAGTCTAGTGGTTCTGGAGCTCGGCAGCTGACCCGAGGGTCGCGGGATCGAATCCAGGCCGCGGCTGCCGCTTTTTCGATGGAATCGAAAATGCATGAGGCCCGAGTACTTAGACTTAGGTGGTCGAAGTTTGTTAATCGTGTGTACAGTTGCGGCTGTACACACGATTGAAGATGTGCGCGTAGAGCCGAGTTGGGCAACGAGGAGGTGAAATATGTGGATTACGCTGGTGCGACTGCCACTCATTTTAACCGGGAGGCAAAAACTCTTGTCGCTCTACTTCCCCCAGATGCCTGTACCGATGTTCTGTTTGAGGCCAGCATGTTGCTGTGAAATTTCGCATGGGCGACCTCAAGGAAGAGATCACGTCAGTCCGCAATTATAGTATTATTGAGGGCTTCCGCAATATCTAACGGACAATCGGAGAAAAGATGCCCTCCCTACGAGTTCGAGCGTCTCATTTACTTCATCTTCTTCCTCGTCTCTGCGTTGCCTTTTTTAGGACGTTAAAACCCCAGATATTATTAAATATTATCTGCCTTGCCTTTCGCGGTATTTCCTAACCCTCGGCCATGCTGCATGTTTCCGGTGCGTCTTTTCGACCAGTGTGGTCGCCGGAAACGCCTCCGATATCAGAGCGCTCGAGTAGCCAGGCTTTGAGAAAATACGACCTGCTGCCGAATCGTCCCTGGATTATGGCCACAGATCCTTCAATCCGTGACATACCCAAAGACGACGGGGTCCCCGTGTCCATTGGCCGAAAGTGATATTTTCACGAAGGCGCAAATGTGCAGATGTGACCTCTAGCGCGTCTGATAGAAAGACTTCGGTTGAGATCACACACAAACTATGCCTCTCAAACAATAAGGTATCCTTTTTAAAGCACCCATCAAAAATGTCGATTAATCGATTAATCGATTTAAACATCACATCGAAACCAATTAATCGATTAAAGGTCAAATCGATGAACGATTAACGATTAATCGATTAAAATTTTTAATCGACCATCCCTATATCATAAGCGTCATTTGTAACGTTTCGCTCAATAAAAAAATTACAACCCAGTCACCTTGCCTCCGAATGCTTCGCATAACATCGATTCCCATGGTACTTGGGATTTTCCGAATATTTTCCTTATTTCTTTTTTTTTTTTCATTTCGTGCGATAGCGGTTACGAACACTAGCAGCGGCGGCAGCGGATAACTACGGCGCCTATGTTCTGAGTACCCCGCCAATCATAGCTTTCCTACTTGAGAAAACGCAGTCTGATGGGAGGTGTGGCAACGTGGCGTATCTTTTATTAAACTAAAATACAGAACGGCTGTGGCCTGCTTTATTACCTTCGCGTGTGCCTATTCATAGCCCAACGAAAACTCCATAGTCCTGCATCTTCACTGCCAACGCAGATGACTGGCTTGCATCCTTACCTTTAAATTCGGAAACCACATACTGCCCTCTATAGCTAGATCAACTGTAAAATCTAGATCCGTCCTTCTCTCTTTGCATGTATTTAGCACGTCCATCACTTGTTCACACAAAACTGTGCGTGGTGTAATTATGGAATTATCATCAGCATAGCAAAGCAGCTTTATTGAAATGCAATCGAAATCCATTTTTAACGAACACTTCACCGGACTGCAGAAATTCTGCTTAACATTGGTGCAGCTTAGGAGATTATGCATAACCGAAGTTTCAGTATAAGATACTGGTTATTGAAGGCCATAAATTAAACTTTAAATAAAGCTGCGAATCCAGCGCAAGCCTATCTGCTGAATTGTGACATCGGTCTCTGTACCGCTGCTCACGAACTCTGACGGTTGGATGGGTGTTCGGTAGAGCGTAAAACTATACTGTCGCCAAGATACACAACATAGGTCTCGTTTTTAAGAACAAAAGTCCAGTATTTAAGACAAATTGTTGTCGTTTTGGTAAATCGCATCGTGAAAGGCATTCGCTTGAAGTATAATAGAGCATGAAGCCGACAGGGGCAATAGATAAGCGCCTTGGCATTCTGCATTGCTTTTCTAGAGCTTCTGGCAAAAAGAAGTGTTTGTGTGTGTTTGTGTGTGTGCGTGCGTGTGTGTGTGGTGTGCGTGCGTGTGTGTGCGTGCGTGCGTGCGTGCGTGCGCGTGCGTGTTTGTGTGTGTGTGTGTTTGCGTGCGCGGGTTCATGTGTGTAACAACGGGAACGTGTTACAAAAACCAGTTGTTACAGAAAGAAATTACGCCACTGCAGTTTCCTGAACAAGTATTCGTTACGAGTGGCTACCGTTGGCAAATGTTGACTAAATATTCGTTTCACCCTGTGGGCTTGACACTGCGTGGCTTGACACTGTGTGGGCTTCACTTTTCGAAGCTCGTTCCGAGCACTCCCCTGGTCTAGTACACTCTAGCCATGATTCTCTTGTTCTTGTTCACCTTCAACTGTGGCTCACACCCACTATGGGGGATGGGCCAAGAATTGAGCGGTTTAAAAAATATATTACTTTAGAATAAGGGAGGTTATGGAATAGAAACATTACAAATATAACGTGAAAGATTGCCGCTTGATCAAATTTATACTAATAAAACATGGTTGATCCCTCCATCATAGGAATCCCTGTAACATAAAAGTAAAACGTATCCTAATAGAAGTATTTCAATGTTTACTGTACATTGATGTAAGAGAGCTTGTACAATGTCTATTGGTGTTTGGCAGCTATAACACTGTTCAACCTCGATGCACCCACGTTGTCACTTCGTCGTACATCTCCATCCCGCCTACTAACTTCCATGATGAAAAAAAATATTGTAGTAGCTGTAGTAGTTAACGGTAAGAACGTAATCAAAGAAAGCGGTGTTCTGCGTCCAATCACCGACGCCGATTGGACGCAAAACGTGGGCTACGGTCGCAATCCCGCGAGATGGTCGCGAGTTATTCGCAAGTACGGCCGGACTGGAGCGAAATGCAACGTGTGTCATTTCTCTTCTCCAGAAGGGCCGCGATTTTTCTCGGTGCGAGCGTAAGCGGGGAGCGCGATGTTACAGCCAGGCGAGGCAGGAGAGCGTCGCAGAGCTATTTTTAATATACATTAATGCTAAGAGCTAAGCCGAGGCTTGGGCCACCTCACGGTGGGTTAGGGCGTTGGCAGATTACATTTCTCATATTGGACAGAGACAAACACTTTATTATCATATTGGAAACATGTCGAGTGCGACGGACGCGTAGCAACGACGCGTTGCAGGAGCCAATCGTGGAGGCCACGGTCATGATGCGTTAATTCACTTTACCGCTCGCAGACGCCGACACCTACCCCCCGCACCCAACAGCACTGTGAGAGGAAAGTGTGAGATACGAAAGGCACAGCCTCCAAAGTGTGTGACCATGGCGCAGTGGATTGCATGCTGTTGTCACAGACCGAGAGGTCATGGGTTCAACTCTCACCCCTCGCTTTGGCGCTTGGTGGTACAACTCTCACTGGCCGAACTTCTTTCTTCCCGATCTGATCGTGTACACTTTTACGACGTCATTTCCGTGACGGAAATACGCCACTGAAGTATTCGTGGACCCCGGCAAAAAACACTTTCGTGTTAAAAATCCAGAGCGATGTCCGAGCTTGTCAATCTCTTCGTCTTTTTTGCGGACGTCCAACGCACTGTCCGCCAAAGCTGCTTTCAAGAAACAAGAAATGTCCTCGCTGGCCAGTGCACGCACCGCTCAGCATCTGTCTCCTTCTTGGTAAAACACCTCACTCAGAAATACATGTTACCCCTCCGCCTTCAAACGGAATTTTCAAGGAGAATTAGTCTTTAGCGTAGTTTTGTAGCTGAGAAACTCTTCGTTCTCTTTCCCGGCTTCTCCAGTGGAAGCGTGAAAACAGAGTGAAGGTGAAATGCCGAACTTCGGCTCAGCTGCAGTCACCTGTCTTGCCTCCTAGAAGAACGCAAGCTTTTGTGCTGTATATTCTGATATTTCTCCTCATTTCCTTTCGGTCGTCTCTGCGCCCATTGTAATTGTACTGCTATTGTCTCTACTTCCAACAGAGAATACAACAATGGTTTAGGCCTCTCGGTAGTGCATGGCGAAGAAAGCACAGCGCGGGGTAATAAAATTTGTTGCTGGGCTAGTTGGTGCATAGTTGCAAGATCACTTTTGAATTCGACCGTCTGCGCATGTGCGTAATGCGTTATATATTGAGTGTCTTTTCGAGAATAAATCAGTTGGTAGTGTGCGCTTGTATACGTCTCTTCTTCCTCTTTCGTCATTGTCCCATTTTTGCGCCACCGTCTTATATTTTAACAGCGCGGGGTCCCTGTGACAACGGCAACAGTACGTAGGCGAACAAACATTCCAACTCTCCACGCATTGACGTAAACAAGACATAGAGGGTTTTTATATGATCGTTGAACCATTTCTAACAATACCCTCTCGTATGAAGAACAATGCTACTTACTGAGTGAAATCACTCACACAGAGCAGCGTTATTTTCAAAGTAATGAAAGTTACGTTTTAGCAATTGATACTACTCCGCGAAATGCTTTTTCTAGTAATCGCAATAAAATGAATATTGAAGCTTATTAGACAGGACCGGTGGCCTCACAACAAGTTCTCACAGTGGCATTAATATGTAGGTTGTTGATGTTTGCTTCGAAATACGCCTGTATTCCTGTTACGTTCGAGCTCAATTGCGTAAGATGATGGTTTTGTGACCAAGTAGCTGGAAAAAAAGTTACATTTTGGTACTTTTCTTGCTTTTCGTTACTTGTCTCTGTCTTTTTCTTTCCCCTAGTGACATTTTTGAGCCACTCAAGGCAGCCAACGAGCAGTCCTAGTTCTTTGAAAGCACGCTCGCATCTCTTACTTTTTCTTCTATAGCGCCAAAAGTTTTTAAACGCACATAATGCGATTAAGAATGAAGTGTCGGGCCAGAAACCTTTTGACAATGTTTTGGAAGACTATGCAGGATTAGATGACAAAGTATTTTGCAATTGTGCAAGTAAATATATTTTCAAGCAATTATGGTTCATTAATTAACTTGATAGAATGCGTTTGTAGTCGAGGATGGAAACAGTATTATTCAAGAACAGCAGTGAGACAGCAGTCATCCCCTTGGTTCATCCCCTTGGTCATCCCCTTGGTTTGGGGGGTGATATGCGGTTGCAGTTCGATGTACGATGTCGCATTCGCGGAGGAGGTCTCCTACCGCTTAGGACAAAAAGGAACACCCGCGGTCACTGAGTAGATGGGGCGCGCCGTGCCTAAGAACGAGGTTCTGAAGAATGAACAAGCCGACTTCACGAGCGGTGGCCTCTGGAAGCGCCGAAGTTTCAGCTTAGCGCGTAAGGTGGTCCACGGCTACGACGGCCCAGCGGTTTCCATTTGGTTAGTACGGTTCGGGAACGACCGTACAAGTCGATACCGATGCGGTTGAAAGGTCGAGAGGGCCAAGGCAGTGGTTGGAGTTGCCCTATGGTCGTGTGAGGAGAGCTTTTGCGGCTTTGGCACATGGAACATGAACGGAAGTACTGCAGAACAAAGCGGTACATTCCGCGCCAGTAGTATTGAATCGGGAGGCGGCCGTATGTCTTCACCACACCAAAATGGGTGCATTGCGGATCCGCCTGGAAGGAGGCACAGACGTAGGAACGTAGATGGCGAGGATTACCAGCAACTATTTGCGGCCATCAGATAAGTAGTTTCGACACACAGAAGGCCGTCACAGATTGTAAAGGGGCGAGCAGTTTGTCGAAATGAGTGGTTGGCGGCACGTGGAGAAGCTGAGACAGGTACTCTATAAGAGTACCTGTCTCAGGCTTCTCCACGAATCGAAGAATCCACGAATCCTGGCGTTGCTCAGAGGACATGTCGGCATGTTCAAGTGCCGCCATTCGCAGTCGGAAAGAGACGCAGTAACACACTCATTGGGAAATGGCGAGCGAGAATGAGCGTCGGCGTCCAAATGCTTAGGCCTGACCGATAGACTACGCGGATGTCATAATCTTGAAGACGTAGCGCCCAACGAGCTAGGCGACCAGATGGATCTTATAATGAGGACAACCAACACAATGCGTTGTGATCAGTCACGACGTCAAATGGGCGGCCAGATACGTAAGGTCTGAATTCCGTGATTGCCGAAATGATGGCAAGGCATTCTTTTTCCGTGACTGAATAGTTCTTTAGTGATGGTGCGGCTAGCGTAGGAAAGGACATACTCATCGAACCCAGATTTGCGCTGGGCAAGAATAGCGCCGAGGCCTACTCCACAAGCGTCCGTATGGATTTCGGTTGGAGCGTCCGGGCATGGCCTCCGAGATGGCGGGCGCGCGGCGGGTTTCTCTCCGGCCGCCCCAATTGCCGCGCTCCCCAGCAAAAAAACGCACATCGCGTCGCGCGCCCGGCTACCGCGAGACGGCGCACTCACTTGGGATTCCGGCGGCAGCGGAGACCGCGGCAGAAAGCAGAGCGCGCGAGATTACAGCGTGCGCATGTTTTTTTCTTCTTTGTGGTGCCGTAATCTTCGTGCAGTATTTACTGCGTAGATTTGTTGTGCTTCGTTCTGTGCATAGTTCCTATTTTTAGTTTACATTTTAGTTGTACTTATGGTATTGTATTCATGCAGCACTGAGCTGTCTTATGCGAATAATGCTTTTCTTACGTCTTAGCATTTTTTGTTTTATTTAATTTCTTCGCACGCATTGCAGTGCAATGATCGTCGCGCAGTGTTTACCAGCAGCTTTGCGTGCGTGATTTTTTCATGATCCTAATTTTCGCTTCAGTTTTACAATGTATATTGACTGCATGAAGGCCACTATCTGCCACTTCACTCTGTGTGGATAATGCTTCCTTTATGCCGGTGTCACTTTTTAAATGCGAATGCATTTCTTAGTCGGGCTATGTCAGGTGGCCTTGTCCGGCGTTGGCCGGCGTTGCCCGCGGGGAGGAGGATAGGTTGAGGAGGTGTCCGCGCGCCGGCAGGTGTTATCTCTCCGCTCTCACTCTCTCTCCCATAGCAAAAGCTGCGGGCGCTCGCGCTTATCCTCGCCCCTAGCAAAGTGGAGAGGAGGAGCGCGCTCTGGCGCGTGAGGGCGCTCGCATCGCGGGAGCTCAGCGGAGCTACCGCGATAAAAAAAAAAAAAAAAAAGAAAAAAAATGGCCGCGTATCTGCGTGCTTCGCTGCAAATGTCGTCGAAAGACGACAGTCTTGTGCCGACTGCACTGCATGAGCGGCATGAGTACCACAATTTAATAGCCGGGCTAGCCGCTGGGCAATGTTTTTCGGACGTTTTCCGGGCGCGCTTAGACGGACGCCGGCGTTTCTCCGCTGAAATTTGGTCGTCGGTCTTTTCTCTGCGTTCTCTGATCATGTCTTGTAGAGTGGGTCGTATTTCATCAAGCGGCCATATATGTTTTGCCTTGCCTGAGACAGCGCTCTTCTACGATGAATCAGCCGCATCTGGCTGGCATTGATAAAACAGAAGAGGACGCCATCTACAGCGCTACCGGGGAACATCGGCTTGTGTTGAACAATGCTGCTGTCAGGTGGCAGCACCACAGCCAGCCACAGCGTCGAAGTTAAATCACTGGACGGAGACTTGTTTTGTACACAGCAGCGCCGCGTAATAAACACTAGGATCTTTATAATTACGTATCTATAGATTTTGTTTTAAAGGAACACTGTGAATAGTACTAAGGTATTGATGTTGTGCCTCAGGTATGCGTAATATTTGATTTTTAATTGCCCACGCTCACCCGTATGAACACATGCTCCTTGGTCATGATTGGAGGTCGTAAGGCAGGGGGGTTAAAGTTTGGCCAACTAGCTGAATCGTGTGACGTGCCGACAAACAGACAAACAGACAGACAGACAGACCAAAATTTCTCCGTTTAGGTATCCCAAGAAAGACTATCGTCTTTAAAAAAACAGGCGCTGCGCCGTGCTCCCGACCGGGCTGCAGAAATTAGGCGCCTTTTTCCTTCTTCGAACCACAACCACCATATATAAATGGAGTGAAGCGCGCGCGAAATGCATTCGCATTTCCTCACGATTCCCTTCGGGGAGGTGGGGGGTTTTTTACCTCTTTACGCTGCCGTGACGGCATTCACCTGTTATACAATGCCTGTGAAGCATTCCGTATAGAAGGAAGTGCCTGCAAGTTGTTAATAAATGAAATATAAACAAAGTGTTCCTAATGGAAAATTTGAGTGCTGCTGTACGTGTTTTCATTTCGCTATATGTTGTTACACCGAAGGAAAAAATGCACAAAGGAAGCAAGCACCGATACCTGCTTTTTGCGATACTGCTTTAAATCTACTTACAACATTATCAACATATCTATTGTGGGCTCGGGGCCAGTGTTCGGCCGAAGCCCTCAGAGAACACGTAGGCGACAAGAAAAACGCGTTTAATTTACGAAGTCCCGGCAGCGACGGATATCGGTCTTTAGCGGCAGGGCGAGCGCGAGCCCCGGGCGTCATCACGCCCAGCCTCATCATCGTTCTTTTTTTTTTCTCCTTCGCTAGCGCCCCCATACTATACAGCCCGCAAATTTCGAAGTATGGTAAGTTTCTAGCACATGCGGATCTCTTGCAGAGGCATCGCTTTTCTAAGTGCTCTAATAAAGGCGGCGCAAATCTACAGCAAAAAAAAAAAAAAAAAAAAAAAAAAAAAAAAAAAAAAAAAAAAGCCCATTTGAGAATTGATAGGCCCCGGCATTGACTTGGCCTCTCGTACACCTTGACAAGACATATCCAAATCAGCGCGAGGTTAATAAAAGCGCTAAACCATTTTTTTCCTCGCCACATGCAAGCTGCGCCAACAGCGCGGCAGCTTTTCCGATCCCAAGTAAGAGCGCCGCGGTGTGGAGAAAAGAGCGGGCCACGCCCACCTCGGGAAATACGCTCTCTCCGTGCGATTGGGACTAGAGCTGTGCACGGGCCTAATTTTCAAGCCCGAACCCGGCCCGGGCCCACTGACTGCGTCGAAGGCCCGCCCGAGCCCGACCCTAAAGGGCTTCGAGCCTGTCCGGCCCGGCCCGACGTACAAAAAACACAAAACCGGGCCCGGTTAGGCCCGACCCTATGAAAGTTTGCTGCGGAGACAAGATACCACTTTTTCATCATGTGGCATTTTATTCAACGTATCAAAGTTAAACATACGCAAACGACACATCTTAGTGTGTATACACAGATTACAAGTTGTGTAAAAATAACAAGCTGTGCAGTGATTTGGACTTCAGTGAAATGCGGCGCCCCTGCATCACATATCCCGTCGAACTGAAGTTCCGTTCGCTGCCCGCACTGGTAGCCGGAATCACAAATATTTTTTTCGCAAGCATAACAAGCTTGGAATAATTAGACTTCTTGTTCTTCCAGAAGTTTAGTATCTGTGATGCAGGACAGGAGCATGATTGCATGGATAAATAATCACAAAGGTGATCTGTGTGCTCATCCCTAAGTGCTAGAAGACAATTCCGGCACAACGTCTATATTTTTGGTTTGATGCGGGCTTTGCACCTGGCCCGGCCCACCCGATGCCCGAGATGAGTAGCCCGAGCCCGGCCCGGGCCCGAGATGGGAAGAAGTCCGCATACCCGAGCCCGGCCCGCGGGCCGGGCCGGGCTCGGGCTTTCGGGCTACCCGGAGCCCGTGCACACCTCTAATTGGGACGGCCGGAGAAAAACCCGACGCGCGCCCGCCATCTCGGAGGCCATGGTCCGGGTCAAAGTGGCGTACGATAGGTGGGGGGTGTGAGAAGATGGCGTAAAGAGGCGAATGCTTTGTCGCATGCGGGAGACCACGTCGAGGTGTCTGGTTGTCGGCAAGTAGCTCTGTCAGGGGGGCGATTATGCTGGCAAACTTGCGCACAAAACGGCGAAAATATGAGCAGAGGCTGATGAAGCTACGGAGTTCTTTTAGTGCAGACGGCCTGGAAAAGTCGGCGACAGCGCGAAGCTTGGAAGGATCAGGACGGACACCAAGCTTGCTAACAAAAAGTCTTAAAATGGTAAGCTAGCGGCGGCGAAACGGCACTTCTTCGAATTCAACTGCAGTCCAGCGTCCGCAAGACAAGTGAGGCCACTTGCGAGGCGGCTGAGGTGGTAGTCGAAGTCCTTCGAAAAAACGACGACGTCATCCAAATAGCACAGGCATGTGTTCCATTTCAGGCCTCTCAGGACGTTGTCCATGAGACGTTCGAAGGTGGCAGGCGCATTAGAGAGGCCGAACGACGTCACGTTGAACTCGTACAATCCGTCAGGAGTTACAAACGCAGTCTTGGAGCGGTCGGCTTCATTCATAGGGGCCTTCCAGTAGCCCGATCGAAAGTCTAAAGAAGAAAACAACTCTGATCCTAGCAGGCAATCGAGCGTCATCGATTCTGAGCAGCGGATAAACATCTTTTCGCGTGATCTTATTAAGACGCCTATAATCATCGCAGAATCTGATGCTGCCGTCTTTTTTTAAATGCAAATGCATTTCATAGCCGGGCTATGTCAGGCATCCGGCGTTGACGTTGTGCGGCGTTTTCCGCGGAGGAGGAGGATAGGTTGAGGAGGTGTGCACGCCGGCAGGTGTTAGATGTGAAGCATCTTATGGCGAAGCTTAATCCGGTGGTGGTGGTGTGCGGCGTGACCACCCTTACTGCGCATGCGCAAACCCTTTCAAAAAAAATAAAAATAAAAAAACCTCCTCTCTCCCTCTCTCTCCTCTAGGCATCCCTCCCCGCGGCAACCACACCCTCACTGCGCATGCGCCTCCCCTCCTCTCTCCCCTGCTACGCTCCCCCCTCTCTCCTCTAGGCATCCCTGCCCGCGCCGTCCACACTCCCACTACGCATGCGCGTCCCACCTCTCTCTCCTCTCCTACGCTCCCCCCTCTCTTCTCTAGGCATCACTGCCCGCAGCGTCCACACTCCCACTGCGCATGCGCGCCCCCCCCTCTCTCTCCTCTCCTACGCTCCCCCCTCTCCCTCTCTCGCCTCGCGACGCCGGCACAGGCAGCGTCTGCTAGCGAGTTTCTTGGTTGAAAAACCGACTGCTCGCGCTGCACAACCGTTCACTGGCCACCCCGTATATATGGCAATGGATCTTGACCTCCAAGGTGGTGCCGGTGGGAGATTTCTCCTGTGCGTTGTTGAACAATAAAAATTCGCAGCGTGCGCGTTAACTAAAAGCGGACTGCGAGTCTCTGTGTCCAGCCGGAGTCTTCTGTCTCTCATTGCACATTAGCAGCGATTGACATGTTCCAGTAGGAAACACCGCTCCATCGCTGCGTGCTTTACGCATCCCCAGTTTTAAATGCGAATACATTTCTTAGTCGGGCTATGTCAGGCATCCGGCGTTGGCGTTGTCCGCGGTGGCCTCGGCAGTTGTTATAGTGAGTGGAGGGGAGGAGCGCGTTCTGGTGCGTGAGTGCGCTCGCATCGCGGGAGCTCGGCGGAGCTATATATGAAAAAAAATTTTTTTAATAAAAAAAGAAAAAAAGAAAAAAAAGAACAAAAGAAAATTAAGAAAAAAATTTTAAAAAATAAAAAAAGAAGAAAAAAAAAACAAAAAAAGCAAAAAAAAAAAAAACAGGCGCTGCCCCGTGCTCCCGACCCGGCTGCAGAAATTAGGCGCCTTTTCCTTCTTCGAACCACAACCACCATATATAAATGGAGTGAAGCGCGCGCGAAATGCATTCGCATTTCCTCACGATTCCCCTTCGGGGAGGTGGGGGGCATTTTTTTCACCAGTATTATTGGAGAGGCCGAAGGGCTGTTTGAAGGTTGTATTACGCCACATTGAAGCATATCGTTCACCTGCTCGTCAATTACACGGCGTTCAGCGTGAGAGACTCGATATCGACGCTGGCGCAAAGGTGCGTGGGTGCCGGCGTCAATGTGGTGAACAATGGCAGACGTGCGGTCGAAGGAAGGGCGGCTCTGGTCGAATGACATTATGAAGCGATCGAGTAGCGCCAAGAGTTGGGTACGCTGACCAGCGGGGAGTTCAGAGTCAATCGATGGGAGGTATGCCTCGGGAGATGAAGCGGAGTGGTATCAGGAGTAATGCTGCTGACGTGCGAAGATGGCGAGCCAGCAGGCAGGTGACTGGAGTAAGAAGAATCAATTTCCTCAAGGCGACCGATGAGTTCACCGCGGAATAAGGTGGCTAGGGAAGAAAACGGGTTCGTTGTATAAATGGCGCCGTATGAATTTTCTGTAGTGGCAAATCCGAGTGGGAGAAGGAAGCTCTTGCGAGAGCCGAAGGCTTAGGAGGGTATAAACAGGGCGGTGACAGAGAACGCGTCGGCGCAAGAGGATAGCAAGAGGATAGCGCAAGTGGACAGAGGATAGCGGAGAGACGTGAGTGTCCGCAGCGACGACGACTGGAGGAGTTAATGCCTGGGCGGAGGAGCTGTCAGACATCGGCGCTTCAAACAGGGGCACTTCACACATCGGCGACAAGTATAGTTCGGCACGCGCACAGTGAACGATGGCATGATTTGTGGAAAGGAAGTCCCACCCCAGATGATGTCGTGCGAACATGGTGAAAAGACAACAAATTCGACTATATACAAAACGTTCTGGACGACGAGCCGAGCCCTGCACGCCAGAGAAGGTTGGATGTGGTGCGCAGTTGCAGTACAGAGAGAGACGTCGGAAAGTGGTATCGTAAGCTTCGTTAACTTGCGACACAGTTCACCACTGATCACAGACACGGCAGCACCAGTATCAACAAGCGCTTGCGCAGCTACACCATCAATATGCACGGTTATTCCATTAGTGGGCAAAAATCGAGTCCTTGAAGTTGTCGATATGTGCGCAGCTCTTGCCTCGGGAACTGCGATGGTCAGTTTTCCGCTTGCGCGGATGGTGATCGAGGAAGCATCGGAGAAAGGGAACGGCGCTGTGATGAGGGCGATCGAGGCTTGTCGAAGCCGCGGCGGCCTGACGACGACTGATCCGACGTGCGTTGGGACGAAATCGAGTGGGGTGGCTCGGGACGACAGTAGCCGCAACTTGCCTCACCAGCGCCTGGGTGGTAATCACGACGACGACAATAACTCGCGACGTGGCCAGAGAGACCGCAGAAGTAGCAGATTGGCCTGTTGTCTGTTGTGCGCCAAGAATCCATCTCCCAATCCATCTCCATCTCACAATTACCTTGCAGCACTGCCGAAGCTACGAGGAGTAAAGATGCAGTGTCCTTGCGCAGCACATAATATAGTCCCGGGCTTAACTCTCATTATCAACGAGGTGCAAGTGCTTTAGTTGTGCTTCTCGCATGACGCGTTACGGCGATACGTGGCACGTTAGGCCCTTCACGCATGCACTTCGAAATTTCTGAAATAATGAAGAGATTACCGGCTGGTAGCCGTAATAACCACCCTAACCTCGGTGACGTACAGCAACATGGCAGCCCCCCATACACCCCAGACCACCCGCTTCCATCCGAATTCGTGCTTTTTACTGGCTCTCTGCCTGAACAGCAAGAAATAAGTGGCATAATCTGTCATCGCTTAGTCTAATCTAACACGGAGGGCAAAGCATCAGGTATCTTCTTTCGCAATTATTTATATCGCTCGTTGGTTTTGGTGCTGCTAGGACTACTATGGCGATGCCAAGCCGTAAAAGTGGTTTGATGTTAACTGAGCAGATGTCGCCACAACATTAGCGTCGGTGATGCGTTGACGATGCGAAACACCCTGAATGTCTATATTGTTTTCTGTGCCAATCATTTGCTGTTCCCCTCAAGAATGGGACGCGATAGCTGCTGAAAGGGCGTCGACCGCGCTGACAAAAAAGAACTCGGTGAAAACGGCAGTATGAACGCTGTTATGAAAAGAACCGCGTTCCTCACAAACGCCAGCGAACACGCCCAGCACAAGTGGGTTTCTGAACATAAAGAAACAACGAAGTGGCGTTCCCACAGAGGTGTTTGCGTTTTGTGCTAATTGGAGGGAGTAAGTATCGACAAGGTAGGCGAGCCGACGCCAAAGAGACGACAAGCAGACGACGCGACGCGGATGAACAAGTCTCGAGGGGGGCTTTCGCCTTTCCTATTGGCTAACAAGCCCTGCAGCTTCCACAGTGCTGCAAGGTACTTCTGAGATGGGGGGGGGGGGGGGGGGCGAAAAGGAGGTGGGTTTAGGCGGATAGGCGGACTCGCTGCGGAGAAGGCAATGTGCTCTCGAGTAGGGTCCGCGACAGCTGACAGCGACGACGACGGTCGTCTTGCGACCTCAGCGTAAGTCAGAGGTGCGGAGATAGGCTAATGATAGTAGGTTGGAGGCAGAGGGTCAGAAACTTGCTCCTCTATCGCTTTTCGTAGTGTTGGAGTCAGCGTGTGCGCACTGGTCGGAACGTAGGGTACGAGAGACAATTGTCGCGCCACTTCGTCGCGGACGAATTGCTGGTGTTTTGCATTAGCGTGGTCTGTTCGGTAGAAACAGAGCCAACGGCTAATGCAGATGTGGTGGTCGTGTCGAGGCTCGGAAGTCGAGTATAAATGCGCTCTCTCCGCAGCTCATCGTAGCTCTGGCAGTACTGCGTTACCTGGGCGACAGTTTGGGGATTTTTGGCGAGGAGCAGGTGAAAGGCATCGTCCTCGATACCTTTCATAATGTGCCGTATTTTGTCAGTGTCAGACATTTCGGAATTGACACGACGGGAGAGGTCCACAACATTCTTAGGGATGTTGTGGCATCGGCAAGATGGGGGGTCGGTAGAGTCTGGGAACGGAGTTCCAGGGTGAGGAAACGAGCACTTTCCACCAATTGATAGAATGCGTTTAGTAGTCGAGGTTAGGCAACCGTTTTAACCACGAACAGCAGCGAGACAGCAGCAGATGCAGATGTAGATGTAGATCCTAAGCTTCAGTGGCCTTAGCTGAACCGGCACGAGCATGAACCACACCAACCGTCTTCTTTGTCATTCTGCTACCCATGACCGTATTTGTCACTACAAACTAAGCGTTGACAAAGAAATTACAAATATGTGCAACATTCAGCCGCACCAAGGGAACAAAAAAAAAAAGCAGAAAAACAAGCGCTTCTTTTTACGTTCCCTCTAAAAAGGCAACCTGACAATCGGAGAGGAAAACGGACGGTTAGCAAACACAACCCTTGTCCCTTTTCCTGATTATAAAGGCCTTGTTAATCCCCCCTGAAAGATCAGTCGGTATGCTTGTGAACGATTTTAGTTCACGTGCATTCTTTTCAGTGCACTGCAAGGTGCGCATACGGATGATACGGTGCCCCCTTCAACGAACTTTCCTGCTCGCGGAGGCGTACATTTATGCATCGGCCTGCTTGACCAATCTGATGCCTTCAACATGTGAAAGGAACATCGTATAGACGTCCCGTTTGCAGCTGACGACCTTGGGGCCATGTTTGATACCGCAACCATGCTTGGTTTTGGTTCTTTCTTCGTTCGCCGATCGTTGCACTGCAGGGCCTATCTTGGTCAATTTGTTTTTGGATGAGAATAGTACACGCACTCCATACGCCGACGCTACCTTCTTCAATCTATTTGACGTGTTATGCATGTATAGCATCACTGCTATCTTCTTTTTGACCCTTCCCTCAGCCTCACGCTCCCCCGCCCAGTGCCTTGGTTGTTACCTATCTAATCTCGCGGAGATTCTTTTCATATGCTAGAAGGATGCAATCATTTGGAAAACTGCCTCATCTAAAGCGGTGGACCTTGGTCGACATGGTTAGGGCTGATTTAATGCAAGCCCGCTACGCCATTCTTTACTGTCTTAGAATGTGCTAAATTATAGTTCAAGCATGGTTTTTCTCTTCTAGGGTGGTACATTCGACAAGTTTTGTCAGGAAGGAAAGTGATTACCAAATCTAAAAACTGAATTTCGCATTCTTTTGGAAGTTCGAAGGTCAACTTAAAGCCGAATCCTTTCTGTTCAGAAGTTTTCAAATCATTCATAAGAGTGCTGCGGCCGTGCGTATCTTTCATCAAAACGAGGTAATCATCTCGAAATCTGAAAAGCTTCAAATCTATTCCTTCCAGCTGCTTCTCAATACCTCTGTGCACCTTGGTTAAGAATATATTGCATAGGACCGGGTGGCACGGGGCCCGATTTACATGCCTTCATCCCAGGCCACCAATGTGGAATTGAGATAAAAGTGCCAGCAACCCAATAAAGCCTTCAACGGACACCCCACTGGCGTTACGAAAGGCAACTTCATCATTATATATATGATGGACCCTTTGACACTTCGTAGTAAATTTGCATCAGGTATTGAATAGTCAACTACTCTTTACTGAAAGAATGACGATCCCTTGCACCTTCACTCCTACGATATTTAATAAATTCCTTGGAATAGGGCACTAAAACCGGATCCGAACGGTAAAGAGAATCCATATGCGTCTGCAAAAACCCAGAAACTAGGTGAGGCCACAAACTCTTTTCCGAGAGAATGGTGCGGAAGGGTAACTCCGGCTTGTCGGTCTTTAGCGTAAAGAAAGGGTTTAACACAAGACCTTTCTCTTTCGTTTCAGCTGAAGACAGCCGGTTGAGGTTTAAATCGTTCAAAAGCTCAACTGCACGTCGTTAACGAAAGCAGCCTTCTCTTTAACTTGAAAGGATGTAAGAATGGGCTTGTTGGTGGTGATGCATGGTGAAACTTAAGGCGCACGACAAAATACGGACGAAGAAAAGAGACGACAGCGCATATCGTCCTGTCGTCTCTTTTCTTCGTCCGTGTTTTTTCGTGCGCCTTAAGTTTCACCATGCATTCTCTTTAACTTCTCGAAAATTCTTCTAAAATTACGGTTTGTGCGTTTTCCATAAACATTCCTTCACGCAAAACCCCAAAAGCCTTCCTTATCGGATACCATGGCGCCTGAGCCACTTTCTACTAAGAACTCAATCACAGGCGAAGTCTTTTAGCTACCATTGCGTTGAGTCTGTTAGAGGAAAACACATTAATATATTTATCACTACACCTCCCTTTTTCCACCACCTTCACTTGGTTGGCAACAGACCTGGACACTCCCGCCGTTCAGGCATCTCAGAAAACCGGCTCCCCAGAAAACTGCTGCAGCAGGCAGGGCTGAGAGACCTCCTGGTCTCTTAGCTCTGTCTGTGGTGCCAGCTACTCCCAGACATTACTAAGAAGGAACACAAGGAAAGAGAAGGCAAAGGCTTGGTCCTGGGTTATCTTCAACTTCCTGTCCAACACAAGAAGCTCTTGCGACATGGCCCCAACTTTTCTGTGGAGCCGGTTCTCTCCGATGCCGATAGGGTGCGAGTGTCCTTGTCTGTGGCCAGCCATGTGAAGAACAAGAAAAAAGTGAGGTGCAGTGATGAATGTATTAATGTGTTTTCCTCTACCATACCGAAAACATTCGCAGCTAAGAGACTTCACCTGGGATTAAGTTCTTATCGGATAGCGGCTCTCATGCCATGGATGACTTTTTTTTGTGGTTTTGCCAGAAGGAATGTTTCAAATAAAGCACAAACCGCAATTAAGAATTTTCGAGAAATTAAGGGGGAAGTCCGTTTTCGTTAGACGACGCGCAGTTAACCTTTTGAACGATTTAAAACCTCAGCCAGCTGCCTTCAGTTGAAAAGAATGAGAAAGGTCTGGCGTTACACTCTTTCTTTAAGCTAAAGAGCCACAAGCCGCAGTTACCATTCCGCACTATTATCTCCGGAAAGGATTCGTGGTCACACCTGGTTTCTGGGTGTTGGCAGATGTATTTGCATTCCCTTCACCTACCTGATCCGGTTTGCCCGGTTTCATGGAAGTCGTTCAGTATTTTAGGACTGAAGGTGCAGAAGGTCGTGGTTTGTTTCACTATTGATATAGTTGAATTTTACTATTCAATACCTCACGCAAATTTACTTCAAAGTGTCAAAAAAGTGAATCATAGAAATAATGATGAAATTGCCTTTCCCAACGCCAGTGGAGTGGCCGTTGAAAGTTTTTAGGGGCGAAGCTCCTTATGGCATCACCTGGGCGGTTCTCGGTTGTCGATGCATCCTGAGTAGCCAGTAGCGTCTCCCTTAGCATACAACAGATGGCGCTGTCCCATAGAGATGCATGCAAACTGCAGTTGGGTGACGATATACTAGATGGCGTCAGTGGTTTTTCGTATACGTTGATAATTAAAGATGATAGATGGCGCTGTTATAATAAGACAATGCGCTGTGACAGTACGTGATATGTATCGCCCTCTCCTCTCCTACGCTTCCCCCTCTTTTTCCTCTCCACATTGCTAGGCTGGGATGATGGCGTGTATGTCCAGAAGAAGGCAGATATATCGGCTCCTGTATCGCCTCGGTCCTATGCAATATGTTCTTAAGCAAGGTGGATAGAGGTATGGAGAAGCAGCTGGGATGAATGGAATTGAAGATTTTCAGATTTGTAGATGATTAACATCTTTTTATGAAAGATTGGCGTCGCAGCATAGCACTCTTGTGAATGTCTTGAAACTTTCAAAGTGAAAGCATTCGGCTTTGAGTTCATCTTCGAGTTCCCATAGGAATGCGCAATTCAGTTTTTAGGTAGATTAGGTAATTAAATTTCTTCCTGACAAAGCTTGATGTATTACCACCCTACAACGGAAAAACCTTTGTTGAACTATAATTCAGCACATTCTAAGATAGTGAAGAATGGCGTAGTGACCTCATGCATTAAATCAGCCCTAACCAAACCACGCGAGCATTTGATAAAAAACGAAGTGTTTAGACCCAGGTCGACCGCTTAAGAGGCGCCAATTTTCTAAATGATAGCATCCTTCTTGCATGTGAAAAGAATTGCCACGAGATTAGACAGCTAACGACCAAGGCACGGGTCGGGGAGCGTGAGGCTGATGGAGGGACCGAAAAGAACATAGCAGTGATTCCATACATGCAAAACACGTCACATACATTGAAGAAGGTAGCGTCGAGGTATGCAGTGCGTGCACAATTCTCATGCAAAAACAAATTCGAGAAGATATGCTCCGCAGTGCAAATATTAGCACACACAAAAAAAACGAAACCAGGCATGGGTGTGGTTTCAAACATGGCACCAAGTTCGTCAGCTGCAACAGGGATGTCGTATATTTAGGGTTGTTCGTTTTCGGGTTTTATATTTTTTCAAATTCGGGGGGTAAAAATCGGGCGGTATTTTTCAAACTGATATTCGGGGAAAAATCGGTTTTTTTGCGAAACCATTCCTTACTTCGGGTTTTTTTCGGGTTAAATATACGGTTGTACTTATCAGAACTTACACTGAGCTTATCAAAACGTATCACGGGCTTTTTAAGCGTCTGCTGAGACGTTCCCGCAGTCTCAGCTTCCTTGGAAGCCGTCTTGAACTTCTTATGACGAGATGACATTAGATGCTCACGAATTCGGTCGTAGGGCTTCTTCGCTGGATCGGTGACCATCTCGGTGTTGCAATATTTGCACACTAAAGTGCGGGTGCCTTCACTGTCTTTCGTTGCGATCTGGAGATCTTCATGTTCTTTACACCAGTCATCCAGTGTCTTTCGTTTTCTTCCCATCTCCACGCTGAAGTTTCCGGTGCCGCCTTATGTCCGCGACGGTGGCTTTGCGCTCACAAGACGCGCCTGGTAATGCTATGCAGTAGAAAACAGCGCTACAAGACGGGACGAAGAAAGGACACAAACCACGGCGCTGACTAACAACCAAATGTGCTTTATTCTGCCAGTCCACATATATATGCTCCGCCACAATCTCAAGAAAACGGAAAAACAAAAAAGCAAAAACACCAAAAATGATGATCAGCCTGCGCAGAGGCAATAAAACGCTCAATCTGACAGAAATGTTATCTCCTTCGGAAGGAGTGAAATCGAGGGGAGGCTAACACATGCCTCGCCGCCGTTATGGATGTGATACGCTTCAGAAATGAGACGCGCGCGTTCTTCATGGTATTTTGACAGGAAAATAGAATCTTTAAAAGATGGCTGGCAACCGCAATCATTACAATGAATAGACAGTTGGCTATCTCTAGCTTGTTTACTGACCTTGTTCGCGTGCTCGCGCATGCGGTCATTAGCGCACCGGCCAGTTTGACCCACATAGTAACGCCCGCAAGAAAGCGGAATCTTGTACACCACACCTTCGCAACATTCAACAAACTTTTGCCGGTGCTTCTTGCTACATCTTTTCGTCTTGGTCTCTCGGTTAACTTGCTGACACAGGCTACCAAGTTTATTTCTGGCCGAAAACAACAACCTAACGCCTGCCCTGCTGACCACTTTCTTAAGATTATGTGCCACCTTGTGCACATAAGGTATCACCGCCACTGATTGTGCAGATCGCTACAGGGAGGTTTATTCGGGGAGAAATCGGGTTTAACCCGATTCTCCTGAAACTTGTTCGGGGTGCAAGAATCGGGTAAAATCGGGTTTTACCCGAAAACGAACAACCCTACGTATATTATGTTCCTTCCACATGTGCAAGGCATTACATCAATCAAACGGGCCGACGCCTAAATGCTTTCGTGAACACAAGAGTTCGTTGAAAGTGGCGCCGTATTCGCATCTTGCAATGCACTGAAAAGAATGCACGTGCCATCCTCAGTTTGATAGAACTACAATCGTTCACAAGCATATCGACCGATCTGTAAGAGAGATCACTGAGGCATTCAATATGAGGAAAAGTGACAGGCGTTGCATTAGCCAACCGTCCGTTTTCTTTCTCTGATTGTGAGGTTGCGTTCTTAAAGGGAACATAAAAAGAAGGGTTTGTTTTTCTGCTTTTTTTTGTTCCCTCGGCTTGAGGGCATGCGTGGTTTATATCTCTTTTTTGTTAGCTTCTTTTGTGATGACGTGATTAAACTTGATTTTTTTTTAACGATGAAGCACATTTATTGCATGTATAACGGGGCGTCGTTTTCAAAATAAATCTTTCAGTTATTGGTAGCGCATCGTCCTGTATTCTTCAAAAGTACCCGTTCTTTCTAGCGCTTCACCAGCATGAACATCAACGGTTGCCCATCAAATGTGGTGGCGGTGCTGTTCTGACGTGAAGAGTGATTACAGGGTTGGCTATCCGCCTTATAACTTGCAATGTGCATTCCTATGAGAAAACAAACTATACGCTAGCGTTGCCTCTCCTTTAGAAATAAGATAATGGTCACACCTTGCACTTAGTTTACATGAACGTGACTTCTGTGCTGTTATCTGGGCTCCGGCGTTGTATCGGACACTCAGCTACCATTGACTCGCCAGCGTAGTCGACGTGCTTAGTGTTCTCGTGATGCGTAGAGTAGTCAAGATATACACAGACGTTGACCTCCTGGCAAGAGACGACTCAACGCCCAAAATGTGCTGCACAAGCCGCTTACTGCTTCGCACAAAATCGATCTTTGCAAGGCCTAAGATCTGCCTGAACTTTCATTGTCAGTAATATGTGGTAGAAACGATGGTCGCCCTCCCAAAGGACTGGTTTTCCGACTAAATTCTTTCGGGCACTGTTGAAGTTAGAATCTTACTGAACATTACCAATTGCTGACTAGCAAAGCTAACATATCGCCTGCGCACATGAATATAACACAATATCAGTTGCTCGGCTGCAATATTAAGTTTTCGTATCACTCTATATATTTTATATTTTTGGCAAAACAGTCATTTTTATTCACAGGTGCAGTAACTAATCCCCGCGGGGCGCATTTGGGAAGTTTTTGCTTTGATTCACTTGCAGCAGTACTTAACAACACTTGCAGTAACTAATCCCGTAGCCACAATTGGCAGCTTTCGCTTTGATGCACTTGCAGTAGAACTTGCATGGGCCCCACTTCGGCAGCCAGCCTTGCCCTGAAACCAACGTATGATCATTTAAACTTGACGCATTCAATTTGTCGTGAACAACCAAATTTCACAGCCATGGTTGTTGTCAAAAAATAAAAGTGCAAATATCTATGATGCAAGCTGATAGCATTGGCTACTTTTGGCACAAACAGCAGCGAATTCGCAAGCGCACAGGCTGCGGCAAAAATAAGCGTCATTCATTGGGTGCATCAATCTCCTGAAACAAGTGAATTCTGATCTACCACGTTTTCTATAGGTGATAAGAGAGCCTAAATGTTAATGGTGAAGTACTGTGTCAACCAAGTTCAACCAACACGTTAATGCAACTTGTAAGTGCGAGTCCAACTCCATAGGATCTTACCACGAAATCATGGACAAATTATTGCGCTTTGGAAGAGATTTTTTTGCGGCAAAAGCCGTAAATGTCTCATGAAAAGCATCATGTGCTGCATGAAGCAGGCGTGTGCAACGAAAAATAGCATAATCATCATGGTCCTCCTGAGTAGGCCCGCTGCACAAAGCTGTTCTTTAACACGAAAATGTTTTATGGTGGGGTCCACCACGGCTCCACTAACGCATTTCCGCCACGGATATGACGTTGCAAAATATGGCAAAGAAAACAAACTTCAACAAAACTTCCGTCACCAGGAATCGAACCTACGACCTTTCGATCCGCAGCGCGCGGCGCGAAACGACTCGGCAAGGAACCGTACGTTGTTTGGTGTACTAACGGCGAGCTATTTAGATACACCATATATTATCGGCAGTACTCGATCGGTGACTTAAGCGTATTTTTGTTATGACTAGCGAGATGGCGGGACGGGCACGAGGGTGCGCTTTAAAAATCGTAGCTCCTCGCGTTGCTTTGCGCGCACTCATATCTAGTGATGGGGGCCTTTGTACGTCTTTTGCTGGCGTTGAAGTTCCGGAGCACGGAGGTCAACTTCGCTCGCTGCAGTGGCCACGTTTGCGAAAGCAGCGCGGGGCTCAGACACAATGAACTAACTGTGGCAATCTGCGGTTAAATAATCTGCAGATCTATAAAAGTTGAAGAATCTGCATATCTATAAAAAAATTATGAACTATCATGTATGACAACATATGTCCACCGTGGTGGAGCAGGGGTTATGGTGCTCGGCTGCTGACACGAAGGTCATGGGTTCGATGCCGGCCGCGGCGGTCACATTTCGATGTAGGCGTAATGCCAGAGGCCCGTGTGCTTTGATTTAGGTGCAAGTTAAAGAACCCCAGGTGGTCGAAATTTCTTGAGTACTCCACTGCGGTGTCTCTCATAATCATATCGTGGTTTTGGGACGTCAAACCTGAGATACTATTGTAAGTTCGTGCTCGTCCTGTGTATACTTCTTTGCGAATTTCGTGCGTCCTTCCTTGTGCTTGAGCAGAACGCTTTAAGTGTGGAGCAGTGACAGTTAGTTCGCGCTCATCCTGTGTATGCTCTTTTCGTGCGACCTTCCTGCTTGATGAGCTGCAAGTTTCGAGCTGCTAGCCATGCTTCGTATGACGTTAAAATTTATTACTATATCATTCATTTCATTACACTTATTGCGAAAGAATGCCCAATAAACGCTCAACAACCTGTGTGAAGACACGTTTCACTTTCTTGTTTTAACGATTCCTATGACAGAGTGAAGAGCAGTGATGGCGTAGTGGCTAGAGCGTCAGCCTCGCATGCAAGAGGTCCGTGGTTCGAATCCCGGTGCCGGACTATTCCCAACCGGATTTAAAAAAAATCCGCGTAATGATGGAATTGTGTAAAAAAGCCTGGGGTGCAGCCTCACTGGCGACCACAGCCAGCAATGCACTCCCTCACCAGAGCAGGATTGGCCACCCTGGTGCAGTACTTGGCCACTACCTCTCACATGAATACACCAATTAACCCTCGACCCTCAGTCCCCAGCGGCTGCGAAGCAACTGACCAAGGCGGCGGTCAGACCTGCGACGCAGCGGAGGGTGCTAAGAATCTCTGGGTCCGGGCAGGCCGCCATTGGAATCTGAACTTGGCTACGTTTAACGCCAGAACTTTACCTAGCGAGGCGAGCCTAGCTGTACTATTCGAGGAATTAGAGGTTGTTAAATGGGATGTAATAGGGCTCAGTGAGGTTAAGAGGACACATGAGGCTTATACAGTGCTGAAGAACGGACACGTCCTATGCTATCGTGGCTTAGCTGACAGAAGAGAACTAGGGGGTGGGGTTCCTTATTCATAAAAATATAGCTGGTAATATAGAGGAATACTATAGCATTATTGAGAGGGTGGCATGTATCGCAATTAAGTTTAATAAGAGGTACAAGATGAAGGTGGTACAGGCCTACGCGCCTACATCAAGCCATGATGATCAACTTGTTGAACGATTCTACGAAGACGTAGAATCAGCAATGAGTAAGGTAAAGACACAGTATACTGTACTGATGGGCGACTTTAATGCAAAGTAGGCAAGAAGCAGGCTGGAGATCATGCAGTTGGGGAATATGGCATCGGCTCTAGAAACGCCAGAGGGGAGTTACTAGTAGAATTCGCAGAACGCAATAGTTTACGAATCTTGAATACCTTCTACAGAAAACGGGCTACTCGTAAGTGGACGTGGAGGAGTCCTAATGGCGAAACTAAAAATGAAATAGACTTCATAATGTGTGCCCTCCCGGGCATTGTACAGGATATGGAAGTAGTTAACATGATCCGATGCAGTGACCACAGAATGGTAAGATCTAGAATTCACCTAGACTTGAGGAAGGAATGGCAGAAACTGATACGCAAGAAGCCGATTAATGAACTAGCTCTGAGAGGGAAAGTACAGCAATTCAGAGTTTCACTTCAGAATGGGTACGCGGCTTTAACCTAGGAAACCGACCTTAGTGTTGACGTAATGAATGACAATCTCACTAGTATCATTAAGGAGATTAAGGAGTGTGCAGTGGAAGTCGGGGGTACGGTCGTTAGACAAGACACTGGTAAGCTATCCCAAGAGAAGAAAAACCTCATTAAGAAACGTCAAACCATGAAAGTCTCAAATGCAACAGACGAAATAGAGCTGGCGGAGCTTTCCAAGTTAATCAATAGGCGTAAAGTAGCCGACATAAGGAAGTATAATATGGAGAGAATTGAACATGCTCTAAAGAACGGAAGAAGCCTCAAAGCTATGAAGACAAAACTGTGCATAGGCAAAAATCAGATGTATCCATTAAGGGACAAGGAAGGCAAGGTCACAACCAATATGGATAGAATAGTTGAGGTAGAGGAAGAGTTCTTCAGAGATCTGTACAGCAGCCGAGACAGTCAGGATGATAACGTAAGAAGCAATAATAGCCCAGATGAATCTGACATCCCACCAGTATTGACAGGAGAAGTAAAGAAAGCCCTAAAGGGAATGCAAAGAGGCAAAGCCGCTGGTGAGGATCAGGTAACATCAGACCTGTTGAAAGACGGTGGAGAGACCCTGTATACGAAGTGTCTCTCGACAGGGAGGATACGAGATTCCTGGAAGAATGCCAACATCATCTTGATCCATAAGAAAGGGGACGTCAAGGACCTGAAAAATTACAGGCCTATCAGCTTACTGCCCGTTGTCTACAAGCTATTTACAAAAGTAATTGCTAACAGAATTAATACGACATTAGAGTTCAATCAACCAAAGGACCAGGCAGGATTTCGTACAGGCTTCTCAACAATGGACCATATTCATACTATCAATCAGGTGATAGAGAAATGCGCGGAATACAACCAACCCCTATACATAGCCTTCATAGATTACGAGAAGGCATTTGATTCGGTGGAGACATCAGCAGTCATGCAGGCACTGCGGAGTCAGGGCATCGACGAAGCTTATATAAACATAATGGAAGAAATCTACAGCGGATCCACAGCCACTATAGCCCTCCATAAAGAAAGCGACAGAATCCCAATAAAGAAGGGCGTACGGCAGGGAGACACGATCTCTCCAATGCTAGTCGCCGCGTGTTTACAGGAGGTTTTCAGGGCCCTAGATTGGGAAGAGTTAGGGATAAGAATTAATGGAGAGTATCTCAGTAACCTGCGATTCGCTGATGACATTGCATTGATGAGTAACGCGGGAGACGAACTACAGCTTATGATTACTGAACTGGATACGGAAAGTAGAAGAGTAGGTCTGAAAATTAATATGCATAAAACTAAAGTAATGTGGAACAATCTTGGCAGAGAACAGCGCTTTGCGATAGGTGGCGAGACACTGGAAGTTGTAAAGGAGTACGTCTACTTAGTACAGGTAGTAACCGCGGAGCCGAACCATGAGAGTGAAATAACTAGAAGAATAAGGATGGGATGGGGCTCATTCGGCAAGCATTATCAAATAATGAATGGTAGTCTACCACTATCCCTCAAGAGGAAGGTATATCCCTTTACGGCCTGACCCGCACAAATGTGTGGGTCAATAAAGACGCTCACGAAACGGCACCTGTTTCAGTTTCGGTTTCATAGCTCTGTGCCGCTGAAGTCAATGTTTACAGGAATATACCTGTTTCAGTAGTTCAATAATTTCGGCACCACAGGGCGAGTAATCTTCCGCGAAAAATGCCGTCTGAGCACGTGCGCCGACAGCAGCTACCTCAGACGTGGAAATCAGCGCTCCTTCTTGTTATACATTTTTTTTCGAGAGTGTATTCATATGAAATGAATAATGAGGCGTAGAAAAACATGCTTCGATAAAAAAATTACGCGTTCCTACCACACACGCTGTGTACTCACGCGTGAAAAAGTCACCCGCACGTTTGTGCGGGCTGGACTTTAGTCCTCGTCAAGTGCACGGCAGAGCGGCGCAGGTTGGCATGTTCGCGCGCGGTTGCGCCTGCGTATTCTGTTTTTTTATTGCGAATAGCTTTCTTGGCATCTTATTGGCACTTTTTTTGGTTGGTGTTTCCTGATGTTTTCTTATATCTCAAGTTAGCGACGCGAAGTGATGTGCGTGAATTGTGATCACCATTGACGCAGAAAATATTTATTTTGTGATTGTGTTGTGACAACCTGCATTATATTTCAAAGAATTAGATTTTACATTGCCTATGATATAGAGTTTCAGTATCGCCAGTGAAATTCTAAGGATAATAAATAACATTGAGGGTTAAAATTGCTACAATGATCTAACTTAGGGAACAAGCTTCTGTGGGCGCTGAATTTTCTTCTTTTTTTTTCACATGCCGAGATTTTCAAACCAGAGAATGAAGAAGACATAGGAGAGATATTGAGCCTCCTGATATATTTCGTCAGAATTTGGTAGGGACCACATTGGCGAATTCACAGAGATTCATATTCGTCGTTCGAGCCAACTTAGTGATGAAAACTGGAGTATGGAAGGCGAGTTTTTGAGCAGTCGCCTCTGTAATAACTGGGTCAGGTGACCAGTCACCCTATCCTGCCAGTTTCAGTGAAATTGATGTCTTTTGGAAAAAGACACATTCGGCTGCAAAGCATCACCTGCTTGGAAGTGGTGAGACAACCGAAGTTCTTGTTGTCAAGACTCCTTTGCCAACTTTCTCAGACTAATTTAATGCAACGATCTTTGAAGTTACGGCGGACGTTAAAACGGCAGTGTGCCCTAGTTGTAGACACAGAACAACTTTGCAAGTAGCTGTGCAAAAGATCAAGCAGCTTTTGGTATGGACCTGATCATGGGCTGCATCCGATCTCTGAGGAACCTTGGTCCTCACCAGGCGCCCAAGAATTGAAAGCGCAAAGAAAAATATGTCACAAGATCAATCCTTAGACAACTTTACTGGAGTGTAAAAGTCGCCCGGCATAGCCAAGCGATTAGACTCAGCAATACGTACCACTGGCGATCAGTATACAGCTTGACATCTGCCCATCACTGCAGGCTGTCAAGTGTAGCTTCTTGTTCAAGGACGCGTTGTATGAAGTGCAACTTATACCTGTGCCTCACAAGTGACACAAAATACTCTAAAATGTTGCATTCGCAGCGCTGACCACGCATTTTTTGCTTTGTCTTAGCCGTTATGAGTGTATTCTTCGCTGCAGTGAATGACATGAATAAAAGCGCAGCCCGCACATTTGTGCGGGTCTGTCTTCTGGGGCAAAAACTCCCATTCTTACAGTTTAACTTTTGAAAACCTAATTACAATAGAGCACACATCAATAATTTTTGAGCAAGTTAGCAATTCTTCCATTATATTTTTCTCTGGCAGGAAAGGGATATAACAGCTGCATCTTACCGGTACTTACCTACGGAGCAGAAACCTGGAGACTTACAAAGAGGGTTCAACTTAAACTGAGGACGACGCAGCGAGCGATGGAAAGGAAAATGATAGGTGTAACCTTAAGAGACAGGAAGAGAGCAGAGTGGGTCAGGGAACAAACAGGAGTTAAGGATATCATAGTTGAAATCAAGAAGAAGAAAGAATATGGGCCGGGCACGTAGCACGTCGGCAGGATAACCGCTGGTCATTAAGGGTAACTGACTGGATTCCAAGAGATGGCAAACGCTTGAGGGGGAGACAGAAAATTAGGTGGGTAGATGAGATTAAGAAGTTTGCAGGTATAACGTGGCAGCAGAAAGCACAGGACCGGGTTGATTGGCGAAACATGGGAGAGGCCTTTGCCCTGCAGTGGGCGTAGACAGGCTGATGATGATGACAGCGCGACCAGCCATGTTTTTTTTTCTTATGTTTCGCCCATCAGCTGAATCCTGCGCTTCCAGCCTCCACGTTATCTCCTCAGCTTCTTCGGACCCAGTCTGTTAATCTGAATGACTAACAGGTATTCGGCTTCTACGTACATGCCCTACCCATGCCCATTTCTTCTTGATTTGAACTTCAACTTCTTCAACTTCATGTTTGTTATTTCTTCAAGTAGAGACTAGAAACGCCCTCCGGGGCTAAAAGCTGCTGTGAGCAGCTTGATTGGGCCCAGGAGGCGTTGTACATGACAGCGCGAGAACAGTAAGATTTTGGGGCAAAACAAGTTTGATACTCAGTTGCATGATTTACAACAGGATGTTTAACATTCAACGACCGACACTTTTGTACAAATAACGAAGCTATCAAACAAAACATGATCATTTTATGTACATCGCTATGCATGAAAAATTGAAGGACACTTTGTACATTACAAACTGTGTTCGGCGAAAGCGTGTGGCCATTCCACTGATTATGCCATGTCTTTTTCTTTTACACTCTCAGTGGGATAACACACAAACCGAATGTGGGCGTGTTTTCTTTTTTCTTCCTCCGTCCGCATGCGTCAGTATTTTCTCGCGCTTTGCGCATCGTGCGAACGCCATCCGCGTTCCAGCTCTTAAATTGACGGACCCTTTGTAAATTCGAAAGTGTATCCCGTGAACACCTGGGTCCACTGAGACGGCGTTGGTCAGAATGATTGCAAACTCTGCCTACAGCTTCTTCTTTTCAAATCCGTACCAAGTGAAAAGAAGAAGCTGTAGCCAGAGTTTGCTCGTAGATGAGCGCCGTCTTCTATTGCCGGATGAACAGCGTAGTGCTATCCAGGTCTCTCCCTTCCCCCGGAACGTCCATCCACAGCACAACGTAGGCAGATGCAGGGCTAGGGCCATCACGCTTCTTAAGAGCATCAGGAACGATCTTACTTCGGTGTGTTTTGTCGACGCCGCTCAGTACTGTCGCTCGCCTATGTTTTCTATTGTCTCCGTCAATCACGAGGGTTCTATTATCAATGCTGCGTCGCTTAGGGACTCTACTACCTCAAGAGCCGAACAGTTGGCTGTAGCCCTTGCGCTTTTGGACGACAGTAGGTCGCAAATCTTCACCGACTCCAGGTCGGCCGTCGGGGCTTTTGCCTCTGGTTCCGTCTGTGCCGAAGCATTCAAACTACTTGAAAATAGGACACTTACTCCACATACCATTACCTGGTTCCCTGCACATCTCGAACCCCTACTGAACTCCCTCACAAACCTCAATGACACTGCTCACTCCCGGGCGCGCGCACGTACCCTCCGCGCTGGGGAGGACGTAGGTCCGCAGGTCGGCTGTGGGGTGTTTGGGGACGCTTTACTTACATTTCACGAATTCACTAAACACTACCAGTTGAGTAGGCGGTCATTACCTCCTCCGCACAGTAAGTTGTCTAGACCTCAGGCCATCACGTTCAGAATGCTACAGACCAGGTCTTATCCAAGTCTATCCTTCCTCAGCATCATCTCATCAGAGGCTTTCAATTCTACTTGTCCTGATTGCGGTGAGGTTAGTAACTTTGAACATATGCTCTGGCGGTGCCCCTCGTTACGGGGCTCAACTCGGCTTACAGAACAAGATTGCGACTCTGCCTTACGAAGTTCTGAGCTACTACCACAACTACGGGCTGTCCAGAGAGCCCATGATGCGGCGGTGAGGCTAGGCCTCCCCGTCCCCACGTGGGAGCGGCCCGCGGCGTTGCTCTAATGGAGTAACGTTTCTCAGGACCCCAATAAAGTTCTGTGTCTGTCTGTCTGTCTGGCTACAGCGACGCTACGCAAGCAAAGCGCGAGCGCTATAGAGTCCGACGCGACCGGCGTCCATTTGCGCATCCCGGCGGCCACCTGGCTCCATGCCAGAGCTCCGATGGATGGACGGACGGACATGGACGGACGGATAGACGGACGGACAGACGGATGGATGGACGGACAGACAGATGGACGCAGAGACAGACGGACGTCGGACGGACACCAGACGGACGTGAGCATGAGATATTAAAGGCTTTCGCCTTAAAGATTCCACCATCTCCCGCTAAAGGGAACCATGTGTAGATGCAAAGCAGCCGGCGCTAACGCTTACACTGGCGGCGGCGTCGACGCTGGCGCTCATCGCAGCGTTGCGCAGGAGAGAAACCTGGGGAGGCGCAAAGCACGCAGTGATGAACCGGTGTTTCCTACTGGAACATCCCAATCGCTGCTAATGGGCAATGAGAGACAGCAGACTCGGACTGACACAGAGACCCGCAGTCCGCTTTTAGTTAACACACACGCTACGAATTTTTATCGTTCGACAACGCACAGGAGAAATCTCCCACTAGCACTACCTTGCAGATAAAGATCCAGTGCCATATATACGGGGTGGCCAGTGAACGGCTGTGCAGCGCGAGCAGTCGGTTTTTTCAACCAAGAAACTCGCTAGCAGACGCTGCCTGCGTCGGCGTCGCGAGGTGAGAGAGGGGGGAGCGTAGGAGAGGAGAGAGAGGGGAGGACGCGCATGAGCAGTGGGGGTGTGGACGCCGCGAGCAGGGATGCCTACACTCTTATCACGGTAACGTTTAGGACAGCATAAAACGGCAAGTAACTTATAGTTTATAGGTTACGTGGCTGTTACAACAATTTTATCTTTGTGTTTTCTTCATTTACCTCTCACATAAAGGTTACATTGACAGAAGGATGCGATTTTAAAAGCTAAAGCACCGCGATAGGCATTGTAACCTCTAGATTGTAACTTATAAAAGCGCAGTGACTCATCCGTCAGGGGACCTACACTATGGAGTGGAAGTTTATTGGTCAATGTGTCAAATCGCGATCTTTCTTGTTCAAGGTTGTCTTCTTTAGCAATTGAACAGTGGATAATGTATAAACAGAATGGGTATTAGTTAACAGCAGAAAAGAAAATAGGAGTAGCAGCGATATTAGATTGCGGGAGACTGTTGCAAGTGATGGTGGGGTATGAATTAAAACTGCAGTTCAATAAAGTGAGCCCACTTCACACGTAAGTAAAGAAGTGGCATAAAATCCGAACAGAGATGGGCACAACAACCGAAAAAATTATAACGATGCCATCGAAGAATAATTCCGTGGAGCGAGAAAAATATGTTCCGAGACTCGCAATACAATTTATCCGAATTTTCTTGTTGTCTTGTCTGTTTAGTTTTTTTTTTGTCTTTTTTTCTCGCGAAAGTTAACTGGCCGTAATGTGCAGCAAACGTCAGGTCACAGCATTGCACCATACACGCTTAACCGTCATCAATTTGCCAACACAGGAGAAAAAGATGCCGCTAAGTTCACAAAGCAGCATGCGACGGCCGCTCCAGTGTGAGCGCATAGAGGGATGTGAGAGCTCGCGGTGATGGCGTGACTCACAAATGTGGCTTTTTACTGGCGCCGTTTCAACCAGTTTCAACCGCATCGAAGGAAGGACGGCGTCATCTCTCTGAGGCTTTGCACAGCTTGAGGTGTATGCCGGGAAGGGCATTCGAATGAGAGGCGGTTGGTGTGGTGTTTGAAGTCGCGCTTGTGCTGCTCTTTGTTTCATCGATTTAACCAGGTTTTACGCTCCTCGTTTTGATGACGTGCGTTGCCTAATGGTGTTTTGGACGTGAGTGACGCGTACCTGGTGACACAGTAAGCAAACACACTCGCAAACGCGCTATCCGCCGCAAATCAGCCACGAGGCAATGCAACGGGGACATGTTCAGTGCGCTGCGCGTCCGTTGCAACGAGCTGCATTGCCGATTCTTCGCCTGTCTGAGACTGGCAATTATCGAACGTGTTGCATCCGTTGTTACGGTGGCCGAAGACAGCAGCCAATATGATCTACACGTAAGTAATGTTCTCTGTTCAGTGCATTATTTGCTTGTGTATGTGTGTTTATGTCACCTGCTTGCAAGAATTTACGCTCATGCTTACGCTACTGTAAGAGGTGGACCATGTCAGAAAAATAAGTGATGTCATGTTTTTTGCAATGCATTGTTATTGGCAGAATTCAGTTCGCGTTTGTCCTTACAAGGCGGGTGTTTGGGCGTATATTATCAAACATCCGACCGAGATCATTTGTTATCTTTCCAGTTTATCTGAGAAGCATGAAGGACAGAAGTTTAGCCCTTCTTGCTGTCATCGTGTTGGTACCTTGAAATTGCTCGATGAAGCCTGCAATCACGGTGTGAAATATTGTTGCCAGCATCAACAAAGTGCCCCATATCAGCGCTGCCCAGAAGATTTCTGAGTGCGCACTAACTTGCTCCTCTGGGTTTTTTGTCACGACTTGGTCGCAGGCAGATGATATCTGTATGTGTGTATGTGTGTCTGTGTGTGGGTGAGGGGGGAAGTGAATGAGTGTTTTCGCGTGCGTGTGTGTATATATGTGTGAGCGCGCGTTTGTGTGTGCGTGCGTGTGTGTGTATGTGCGTGTATGTGTGTGAGAGTGAGTGCGTCTGCGTGTGTGTGCATATGCGCGCGGGCATTCGTGTGTGTGTGTACGTGTGTGGATATGTCTGCGCGCGCGTTTGTGTTGGTGTGCGTGTGTGAGTGGATGAGTGTGTTTGCGTGTGTTCATATATGTACCCGCGCGTTTGTGTGTGTGTGTGTGTGTGTGTGTGTTTGTGTGTGTGTGTGTGCGTGCGTGCGTGCGCGAGTGAGCGAGCGAGTTTTCGAGTGCGTGATTGTGTGCATGTGTGCGGGTGCTTGTGTGTGTGTGTACATGAGTGGGTGAGTGTGTTTGTGTCAGCGTGTGTATGTGTGCGCGCGCGTTTCTCTCTCTGTGTGTGCGTGCGAGCATGCGCGCGCGCGTGAGTGTGCGTGTTCAATTTTTGCTTTGGTCGGCTCAATGTTTCGGGTTTTCTGCCTTCACCATGTATCATCCCCACCAGACGGGTTTGCGTCAAACTTTTTCTGTGCGTTGATCTTGACTTGAAACATTACCACAAATATATATCGTAGTCATCTTCGTTCCATAGTAGCACTCATACAGATCGCAATGTACGGGCGTTCAAAATTAAGATGGCTTGAATTCATGCCCACGCTTCCGCTACTGCAAGAGGTGGGTCGTGTCAGAAAAAATAAATTGTCAGTCTTTGACGCAATTAATTGTTATCGGCAGTACTTGCTCTGCGGCGCTCGACTATACGTCGAACTGCGTCGCTATCTAAACGGGGCAGCTGCAAAGGATATGTTACGCAAAAAACACGCTGTGGCTTAACTATATTTCAGATAGCATGAATGCCAGCAATCGTGCAAAGTAGGAGTCCGAAGGGGGATATGGTTGGTGTGGTTGGTATGTCTTTCGATGTTCTTGGTTCTGTGGCGATGTGAATCTGTTCTCTTACAATAAGGTAATTTTTGTTGTTGTTCTAGTTCTGTTCTATGGTGAAAGCAACGGGCCATCATGGTTAGAAAAGCTGAATCGGTATACATGTTATGTAACTGTCTTAACCGGAATTTTGAAGGTACGTAAACAGCACAAATGTTTTTTTTTTCTTTTTTTTGCCATATTCATTGTCTTGCGTTGAAACTGTTTACAGCATACATCCTTCCCAAGGCATGCTGCGAGGATCTCCAGGCAGCTGGAAACTTCCCGACGCCGATATGACTTACGTTCCGTGCAGCCCAGAATATGAACTGCCACGTGGAATATACTCCTTGAGGAAAACAATTAGGTACGAACATATTAAATCTCCACGTGAAATGCTAAGTATGGTCACTGAAAAACCTTGGTTCGCCGTGGTGGAGCAGTGGGGATGGTGCTGGGCTGCTGACCCGAAGGTCGCGGGTTCGATTCCGGCCGCAGCGGTCACATTTTCATGGCGGCGAAATGGTAGAGGCCCGTGTACTCTGCGATATCAGTGCACCTTAAAGAACACCAGATGGTCAAAATTTCCGGAGCCCTCCACTACGGCGCCTCGCATAATCAAATCGTGGTTTTGGGACGTGAAACTTCAGATACTATTACGAAAAGTGTTGATTTTACAATTTCTGTTTCTAATCACCTGGTGCCGTGTTTCTGCGACGAAACTGTCTCTTACATTATAGTTTGCTGACTCTTGTGCTAAAGAGAAGCAAATTACATGTGGGATTAACGTACTTTTTCAGTTCAGAATTTTTTGTTTTCGGATAAACGTATTGCACAGGATATTAGATTTTAGGAGCGCTTATGTATTGGTCAAGTGACACCCCCTTCTTTTTCTTTTTTTCTTTTTTTTTTGGGGGGGGGGGTTAGTATATGTCTTACATTGCATGTTATCAGCAGTTGTGCGCAATGTGGCAGTAACCGTTGCCATAGTGTAAAACAACTGTACTCTTCTTTTAGGATCCACTGTCCAGCGAGGAGATTGCGGAATCAGCAACTGATATATTGTTTGAAGAAACATGATTGTGCGTGCATCAAGAGAAGGTTTTACTGCATGTCCTGACCACCTGCTTCTGTAAATTTTTGCTGACCACAAGTGAAAGCAAGGAGAAACGCTTTGAATACCGGTGGCCTTCTATCAGCTAGGCAATCCCTGAACCAATATTGAAAAAGTAATCAATAAACTTATGTGTATTGATGACTATCACGCAACTTTGATGCCTTTTGCTTTGAAGGTATGAAAGCAATAAAGTATGCATTCTTTTAGAATGGTTCACGTTCTTTCTCCTACAACTCCTTATGCACATCAATTTTTGTACAATGCTTGATTTGGTCTTCTTTTTAAATTTTTTCTTGAACATTACCTTTCGTTTAGGTACATGGTCTTGTACGCCTTCACAAGCTGTGTTCTACAGCACATGCTCAGGAAACTCGAACAATGCCCCTACATTGCGAAAGTTGTTATCACTATCAATTTCGTGTTTTGCACCCACGCAAAAAAAAAACTGATATTATTTTTAAAAATGCAATTACGTGTGATATTGTGGGCAAAGGCTTCCCTTTTTCAAACTGTGCCACAGATGCCTGTTGAACCATTAAAAAGCATATCACCTGAACAAAATAAAGAAAGTGTATTTGGGTCACAGCAAAGGAGAAAGTAGGAGGAGTTGCACGCGTATTGTTATATATGCCGCACGTATGTGTTAATGGTTTGAGTGAGTTAGTAGCATTACAGAAATGCAAACATTCCACGCACAGCCCAAGCGACAAAAGTAAAGGACTGAAAATCACCCTCTTTTTTGGCTGCCCTCTGGGTTTCATCGTCCTGCTTATGCGCAACGTGCCAGCAGGTATGATATGCCGCACGCATGAGTAAACTTAAGGAGAAGCACGATTCTGATCACACGTTATTTGCAGAGGCTCCATTCAGGGTAACCGCTCTACCTATGCTCCACCAACCCAGGTGTCGTCAAACAAAGGGTATGTGCCTCTTTTTTCTTCCGATCTTCTTTTTTCGACACATTCCGGAACAGTTGCTCTGCGCATGATCGGCCCAGCCAAGTGTCGCCTAGCAAAAGAAGCGTGCGCACGCCTAATCTTTCGTATTTTCTTCTGCGCCTTTATTATGCTGTGTACACATATGTACACAGAGTGACGAGAACGTTCACAGAGCATGTCATGTGGCCTGCCCCTTTCTGAATATACACGCTGGAGCTTTGGAATAATTCTGGGACACGTCTGCTTAGAGCACGACAGTTGCGGTGTCTGTGCCAAGAGATGTACGTTTTCCTCATCCCACGAAAAAACAGAAAACAATGTCCTTTGGAGTAGGCTTAGAGCTCGCATGCATCATAACGTCACACCTTTCACCACAAGCATCGAGTCGTTCAAATGGGGTCTGCCCATAAACGAGCAATTAAGAAGATCAGGTGATTGATAGATATTCTTAATTATGAGTTGTGCCATGTGTGTCTCACAAGTATCCTCTCTTGATCCAATTACGTAAAAGATTAAGCATTACAATTTGCATGTAGACGGCTATTAAAACCGCACAAGGAATTGCGGAAAAAAAATCACAGCATATCCACGAGGTGAATGATGGTGAGGTGGGCGAAACTTGAGAGGTTATGGTTGATGCCGTTAACCCTCCGAGAAGTTCGCCCGATAAAATCATCATGCAAACACGTGAGGTACGGTGAAGAAAACTCAGCGCGTGTCGTCGTCGTTTGTGTTCCTTTCGTCCGTCGTGTATTTTGTTGCGCTGTAGTGTTCCGTAAAGAAAACTTTTATTGAGATTTCAAGTTACCTTTATCTATTACGCACTTGTGGTCGGAGAAGTGCACAGCTAGCGGCGCCAACGTGCACTCCGAGCAGCGAGAGCAGCGGACCCCGAAAGGCGAGCCCGAGAAGCGGCGGCCCTCCGCGCCCGCTGCATCGCTTCGTCCATGCCCCACAAACGATTCGACACGTACGGCGACGATCCAGGAGACTGAGATAGGCACTCGATCGCCGCGCACTCAGGCAAAGCGCGCAGCAGCCAATCGGAGAGTAGCGGCAATTCGGAGAGTAGCGGCAGAGTAACGCCATCTAGGAAATGAGACGAGAAATGGTCATCTCTTATCATGGCCTCCGAGATGGCAGGCGATACTGGGGGTTACGCGTTACGCCTGACAAGGTTAGACTAAGAGGAGCTTCGCCCCTAAAACACGAGGCACGCGCAGCAAAAGTCCGAAAGAGTGGAAAGCCGTGCTTCCGTTGCTGCGGCACACCTGGCTGATCAATGCATGCGATGAGCGTAACCTCCTGGAATGCCTCGAAGAAAGAAGAGCGAAGGAAAGAAGAGGCGCAGAGCGGAGGCCGTATAAAATCTCCTGCAAGCCGTTTTGTGTGAACAGTATACTGTGTACTGTGCAACGTAACCTCTATTCTTACGTGAGAACGCTCGATATTGTCAACCGGTGCTAAAGGTTATTTCTGTGACGTCTGTCTTAAAAGTAAGTTTGTACACTTTCAATAGAGGTTAATTATGCAAAGGTTACTAGATAACTTTTATTTTATAAGTACACAGATTTGTGAAATTGTGCACCTTTAGTAAACGTTACCGTGCTTAGAGTGTAGAGGAGAGAGGGGGAGCGTAGGAGGGGAGAGAGGGAGGGGACGCGCATGCGCAGCGACGGTGTGGCTTCCGCGGGCAGGGATGCCTTGAGGAGAGAGAGGTGGAGAGCAGGTTTTTATTATTTTTTTTTAATAGGTTTGCGCATGCGCAGTGGGACGGACGGACGGACGGACACCGGACGGACACCGGACGGACGTGAGCATGAGACATTAAAGGCTTGCGCCTTAATATACCGTGTACATGCTTACATGTTAACGTACTACATCTACAATTGCTTGCGAGATGATTTAGTAGTGTGAACATAAGTATTTAGAATTTTCGGCAGATTGTGTTTGATGCATTGTAACTTATATTCGTTGCGAAAACGCGCTGCAAACGAAGGTTCAGCGTTTTTAGGTGCGCAGTGTGGTGTCGCTAGTTTCGGTTTCAGTTCACTGTCGGGAAGCCCTGTGCGTTGATGGCGCTGTTGTTACCTTGGATATATATGGGTGCTGTCAAATAAAGCATCAGTCTGCTTTGTTGGGTCATGGTAGCTGGTTGGCTGTCTTCTTCGCGGCCCCAGGCCATGATACCACACTGGCGACGAGGCGACCCACTTTTTAATGAAGGCGTTACCTCCCTTGTAGCCACGCCCGCCCCGCCACGACCTTCTCCGGCCTCGCCCCACCGCCACTGTTTATGCCCGCGCAGGGCCGCCCAGCGGTTCCGTGGCTACAATGGCTTCGCATGTTTGAAACATTTCTTTTGGCCCCCCGGAGCATCGGACTATACACCCAAACGACGCAAAGCCCTCTTCTACGCAGTCTGTGAATTGAAGGTCAGCGTATTTTCTTCCCACTGCCAAGCCCCTTTGTCTCCGAACCCCCCCACCCACTTTCCACCACGATAGTGTCCGATGCGGCCAAAAAGTTCGTCATTGCCCCGTCATCATACAACCAAGCAGTGGCTGCGTTCACGCAGAAGTTTGCCTCAGAAAGCAATGCAGTCGTGGAACGCCATGGCTTCCGCCGCCGCACCCAGCAACCAGGCGAGTCCACAGAAGAGTACGTGGCCGCTTTACGAGAGCTTGCTGCTTTGTGTTCTTTCGTCGCCATGGACGACTCCCTCCGCTACCAGTTCGCAGAAGACATCTCGTCGCACTAACTTCGTGAACGTCTGATTCTATAAGGTTCATTGCTCTCCTTTTTCGAGTGCCGTGCTCTTGGCACAGCAACTTCAACAAGCTGCTCAGCATGTTCGCGAGCTTATTCCTAGGCAACTTCAGGTGGTAACTTCACGAGGTGGTCGGCTTTCGGGAAATTCAACGCGGCTGTGCTCGTCTCCCCGTCGGTTATCGTCGCCGCAGGCAAGCCCCCATCGACAGTGGCAATGCGACTAGGATTCACCGCAGCGCTCCCGCGGCTCGAACAATGTGTCACCGCACTGTTTTCGTTGTGGTTTTCACCAGCACCGTGCCTCGTCATTGTCCGGCCAGTACAAGGTCAGCGCTGTTTTCATTGCAGTCGTGGTGGCCGCTTCCACTCAGTCTGTAACAAGAGACAACGTCATTCCACCGCTGCCGTTCATGAAGTCGACTGCGAGGACTTCTCGAAAATTACGCCATCTCCCGCTAAAGGGAACCATGTGTAGATGTGAAGCAGCGGGCGCTAACGCTTACACTGGCGGCGGCGTTGACGCTGGCGCTCATCGCAGCGTTGCCAGGAGAGAAAACTGGGGAGGCGCAAAGCAGGCAGTGATGGAGCAGTGTTTCCTACTGGAACATGCCAATCGCTGCTAATGGGCAACGAGAGACAGAAGACTCCGACTGGACACAGAGACCCGCACTCCGCTTTTAGTTAACGCGCACGCTGCGAATTTTTATTGTTGAACAACGCACAGGAGAAATCTCCCACCGGCACCACCTTGGAGGTCAAGATCCATTGCCATACATACGGGGTGGCCAGTGAACGGTTGTGCAGCGCGAGCAGTCCGTTTTTTCAGCCAAGAAACTCGCTAGCAGACGCTGCCTGCGTCGGCGTCGCGAGGCAAGAGAGGGGGGGAGCGCAGGAAAGGAGAGAGAGGGGGGGACGCGCATGCGCAGTGGTAGTGTGGTCGCCGTGGGCAGGGATGCGTAGAGGAGACAGGGGGGAGCGTAGGAGAGGAGAGAGGGGGGGGGACGCGCATTCCGCAGTGGGAGTGTAGACGACGCGGGCAGGGATGCCTAGAGGGGGGAGTGTAAGAGGGGAGAGAGGAGGGGAGGCGCATGCGCAGTGAGGGTGTGGCTGCCGCGGGGAGGGATGCCTAGAGGAGAGAGGGGGAGAGGAGGTTTTTTTATTTTAATTTTTTTAAGGGTTCGCGCATGCGCAGTAAGGGTGGGCACGCGGCACACCACCACCACCACCACCACCGGATTAAGCTTCGCCATAAGATGCTTCACATCTAATAATGCTGAAAGGTTAATGGTGTCATCCATTGGCGGATTCGGAGTGCCCGACGAACTCTGCTTCGGAGCACTACACTCTGGCGGAGGGCAACCGAAGGGAATCTACCAGTGGAACACAAACGCTCCCGCTGGAGCAAATGGCAGGGTCAGAATGGAAGGCGATGCGCGCGTCTCCCTTCTTGCATGAGTGGGCACGCTGGGCACAGCAACGCTACGCTAGCAAAACGCAAGCGCTGTATGGTCCGACGCGAGGCGCGATCGACGCGACCGGCGTCCGTTGGCGCGCCCACAGTTGGCAGTGTTCCAGGGCACGGGGCGCTTGCGACTTCCGGT
The DNA here is from genome assembly GCA_030522465.1 of Rhipicephalus appendiculatus. Taxonomy (NCBI): domain Eukaryota; kingdom Metazoa; phylum Arthropoda; class Arachnida; order Ixodida; family Ixodidae; genus Rhipicephalus; species Rhipicephalus appendiculatus. Next base: position 107,912 of record JALIZH010031394.1, on the reverse strand, counting down.
CGAATCCGCCGCTTTTCGCGGGAGTAGAAAAAGTTGCTCCTTGGAGTGGATCTCACGACGGAGCTGCTCCGGATCTGCCAATGGAACATACAGGGAGTGCTCTCAATCTGCGAATGGAACAGACTTACTCTGCATGGAGCAGAAAAAGTACTACCGGAAGTGCTCCGAATCTGCCACTGGATGACACCATAAGTGTTCTTACCATCGATCCTGCACGAGCCGGCAGATACAATGATGCTTCCATCGCCAGAAATTATTTGAAGTTTCTCGTTGACACAGGATCGTCGGTTTGTATGCTGGAAAAGAAGATTTTGCTGAGGATTTTTTGCTGATGAGTCAATTCTTTCCGTTCCGCGAGTGAAGCTGCTCGATTACTCCAAGCGCTTTATTCTCATACATGGTCCTTTCTTCCCGGAAGTCACGCTGAAGGGACGCACCGCATATCTCCTCTTCGATGTTGTGTCAGAAGGTACATCCATCCTCGGAATTGATGCGATCAAAGTTCTGTACCTGCGCATTAAAGGTCGTCCCTGCATTGCTTCGAGACGTCGACCATGCTAGTGACACTCGACGCGGCCGCGCTCTCAGGTTCACACCAAGCTTCCTGTTCCCCTTCCAAAGTGGAGCCTTTTCCCCTTCCAGATCGTCCATGGCAGAAGGTTACCATCGATATTGTCGCTCCCATGGAAAGAGCACCGCACGATTTCAGGTTCCTCACATACTACTTCTCCATGTGGCCGGATGTGCAGTTCTAGCCGCACGCTAGCCGCACCATCACTAAAGAACTTTCAGTCACGGAAAAAGAATGCCGTGCCATCGTTTCGGCAATCACGGAATTCCGACCTTACGTATCTGGCCACCCATTTGACGTCGTGACTGATCACAACGCATTGTGTTGGTTGTCCTCATTATGAGATCCATCTGGTCGCCTAAATCGTTGGGCGCTACATCTTCAAGATTATGACATCCGCGTAGTCTATCGGTCAGGCCATAAGCATTCGGACGCCGACGCTCTTTCTCGCTCGCCACTTCCCCATGAGTATGTTACTCCGTCTCTTTCCGGCTGCGAATTGCGGCACTTGAACATGCCGACATGTCCTCTGAGCAACGCCAGGATTCGTGGATTCTTCGATTCGTGGAGAAGCCTGAGACAGGTACTCTTATAGAGTACCTGTCTCAGCTTCTCCACGTGCCGCCAACCACTCATTTCGACAAACTGCTCGCCACTTTACAATTTGTGACGTCCTTCTGTGTGTCGAAACTACTTATCTGATGGCCGCAAATGGTTGCTGGTAATCCTCGCCATCTACGTTCCAACGTCTGTGCCTCCTTCCACGCGGATCCGCAATGCACCCATTCTTGTGTGGTGAAGACATACGGCCGCCTCCGGATTCGATACTACTGGCGCGGAATGTACCGCTTTGTTCTGCAGTACTTCCGTTCATGTTCCATGTGCCAACGCCGGAAAAGCTCTCCTCACACGACCATAGGGCAACTCCAACCACTGCCTTGGCCCTCTCGACCTTTCAACCGCATCGGTATCGACTTGTATGGTCGGTCCCCTACCGTAGACACCAAATGAAAACAGCTGGGTCGTCGTAGCCATGGACCACCTTACGCGCTAAGCTGAAACTTCGGCGCTTCCAGAGGCCACCGCTCGTGAAGTCGGCTTGTTCATTCTTCAGAACCTCTTTCTTAGGCACGGCGCGTGCCAGCTACTCAGTGACCGCGGGCGTTCCTTTTTGTCCTAAGCCGTAGAAGACCTCCTCCGCGAATGCAACATCGTACATCGAACTACAGCCGCATATCACCCCCAAACCAAGGGGGATGACCGAGCGCTTTAATGGCGCGCTAGGTGACATGCTATCCATGTATCTTTCCGATGACCACACCAATTGGGACCGCATACTGCCATTCGTTACGTATGCTTATAACAGGGCCATTCAATCTACTACTGGATTCTCCCCGTTCTTCCTTCTTCATTGTCGGGAACCTACCTCGTTCTTGGACGCTATCCTTCTGTGCCGCCCAGACCTTTCAGAATCCCGAAGTTGCCACTTATGCCGAAGAATGTCGGCAGCTGGCACGTTCGCTTACCACGCACGATCAGGTTCGCCAGATGCACTCTTATGACCGAAGCTGATCTCCTTCGTCATACTCTCCTGGAACAATCGCGTGGCTCCGTGTGCCCTCATCTGCTCCCGGCCTTTCCGCAAAGTTCATGCCTAAGTATGAAGGTCCTTATTGGGTCCTGCGCCAGGCGTCCCCAGTTAACTACCTTGTTGAGCCGATTCAGCCACCTACAGATCAACGGCGACGTGGGCGCGAGCTGCGCACGTCGACCGATTGAAACCTCACAACGACCCACCATTACTATCTGGGCCATAGGTAGCCAGGATGGCTCCTTTTCCACCGGGGAGTGGTTGCAGTGACAAATGCGGTCATTGTTAGAGAAACCACGAAGACAGTTGGTGTCGTTGATGCTCGTGCCGGTTCAGCTGAGGCCTCTGACTGCTGTCTCACTGCTGTCCTTGATTAATACTGTTTCCTAACCTCGACTACTAAGCGCATTCTATCAAGTTAATTAATGAACCATAATTGCTTGAAAATATATTTACTTGCACAATTACAAAAGAATTTGTCATCTAATCCTGCATAGTGTCCCAAAACATTGTCAAAAGGTTTCTGGCCCGACACTTCATTCTTAATCGCATTATCTGCGTTTAAAAACTTTTGGCGCTATAGAAGAAAAAACACCCCCCACCTCCCCGAAGGGAATTGTGAGGAAATGCGAATGCATTTCGCGCGCGCTTCACTCCATTTATATATGGTGGTTGTGGTGCGAAGAAGGAAAAAGGCGCCTAATTTCTGCAGCCCGGTCGGGAGCACGGCGCAGCGCCTGTTTTTTTTTGTTTTTTTTTAAATTTTTTTTAAATTTTTTTCTTCTTTTTCATATATAGCTCCGCCGAGCTCCCGCGATGCGAGCGCCCTCACGCACCAGAGCGCGCTCCTCCTCTCCACTCACTATAACACCTGCCGAGGCCGCCGCGGACAACGCCAACGCCGGCTGCCTGACATAGCCCGACTAAGAAATGCATTCGCATTTAAAATTGGGGATGCGTAAAGCACGCAGCGATGGAGCGGTGTTTCCCACTGGAACATGCCAATCGCTGCTAATGTGCAATGAGAGACACAAGACTCCGACTGGACACAGAGACTCGCAGTCCGCTTTTAGTTAACGCGCACGCTGCGAATTTTTATTGTTGAACAACGCACAGGAGAAATCTCCCACCGGCACCACCTTGGAGGTCAAGATCCATTGCCATATATACGGGGTGGCCAGTGAACGGTTTTGCAGCGCGAGCAGTCGGTTTTTTCAACCAAGAAACTCGCTAGCAGACGCGGCCTGTGTCGGCGTCGCGAGGCGAGAGAGGGGGGAGCGTAGGAGAGGAGAGAGAGGGGCGCGCGCATGCGCAGTGGGAGTGTGGACGCTGCGGGCAGAGATGCCTAAAGAAGAGAGGGGGGAGCGTAGCAGGGGAGAGAGGAGGAGGCGCATGCGCAGTGAGGGTGTGGTTGCCGCGGGGAGGGATGCCTAAAGGAGGGAGAGAGGAGGTTTTTTACTTTTATTTTTTCTTAAAGGGTTTGCGCATGCGCAGTAAGGGTGGTCACGCCGCACACCACCACCACCGGATTAAGCTTCGCCATAAGATGCTTCTCATCTAACACCTGCCGGCGCGCACACTTCCTCAACCTATCCTCCTCCTCCGCGGACAACGCCGGACAACGCCGGATGCCTGACATAGCCCGACTAAGAAATGCATTGGCATTTAAAAGTAAGAGATGCGAGCGTGCTTTCAAAGAACTAGGACTGCTCGTTGGCTGCCTTGAGTGGCTCAAAAATGTGACTAGGGGAAAGAAAAAGACAGAGACAAGTAACGAAAAGCAAGAAAAGTACCAAAATGTAACTTTTTTTCCAGCTACTTGATGACAAAGCCATCATCTTACGCATTCGAGCTCGAACGTAACAGGAATACTGGCGTATTTCGAAGCAAACATCAAAACCTACATATTAATGCCACTGTGAGAACTTGTGAGGCCACCGGTCCTGTTTAATAAGCTTCAATATTCATTTTATTGCGATTACTAGAAAAAGCATTTCGCCGAGTAGTATCAATTGCTAAAATACGTAACTTTCATTACTTTGAAAATAACGCTGCTCTGTGTGAGTGATTTCCCTCAGTAAGTAGCATTGTTCTCCATACGAGAGGGTATTGTTAGAAATGGTTCAACGATCACATAAAAACCCTCTATGTCTTGTTTACGTCAATGCATGGAGAGTTGGAATGTTAGTTCGCCTACGTACTGTTGCCTTTGTCACAGGGACCCCGCGCTGTGCTTTTTTCGCCATGCACTACCGAGAGGCCTAAACCATTGTTCTATTGTCTGTTGGAAGTAGAGACAATAGCAGTACAGTTACAATGGGCGTAGAGACGACCGAAAGGAAATGAGGACAAATATCAGAATATACAGCACAAAAGCTTACGCTCTTCTAGGAGGCAAGACTGGTCACTGCAGCTGCGCCGAAGTTCGGCATTTCACCTTCACTCTGTTTTCACGCTTCCACTGGAGAAGCCGGGAAACAGAACGAAGAGTTTCTCAGCTACAAAACAACGCTAAAGACTAATTCTCCTTGAAAATTAATTCCGTTTGAAAGCGGAGGGATATCATGTATTTCTGAGTGAGGTGTTTTACCAAGGAGGAGACAGATGCTGAGCGGCGTGTGCACTGGCCAGCGAGGACATTTCTTGTTTCTTCAAAGCAGCTTTGGTGCAGTGTTCGACGTCCGCAAAAAAAAATTCGCCATCTCCCGCTAAAGGGAAGCATGTGTGGATGCGAAGCAGCGGAGAGATGGATAGCTTGAGCGGGAATTTTATTGAAAGGATAAATGAGAACGTATAAGAGAAGACGGAGAATGTGGTGGTTGCGTGTTTATTTAGGGAACGTGTGCGATTCCTTGCGTCGGTACACGGGGCGCTTTGAAGACGACGGCCTTGTGATCGGTGAAGGGTAGCGTCAGGGGTTGCTTTTGAAGAGTTTCATTGTGAAGTTGACGTCTACGCACGTTCCCCTTATTCCCCTCGTAGGAAATGCGTCGCAACGAGTATACGTCTATCATGCGGTGGACGAGCCAGTCGTTCGTGGTTATATCCGCGTTGAAGTCACCCGCAAGAACGAAGGGCGTGTGGCTGTATGCCTGTGTCATTGCCTTCTCTAGGTAACGTTCGACGTTCTCTCTAGAGTAGAGAAGGGGGGGTGAGTGTAGGAGAGGATAGGGGAGGGTACGCGCATGCGCTGTAGGGGGTGTGGGACGCGGGGGCCGCTCCGTAGAGTAGAGGATTCCTAGAGGAGACAAAGGGGGGTGAGCGTAGGAGAGAGAGGGGGGAGGGGACGCGCATGCGCTGCGGTGGTGTGGGACGCGGGAAAGAGGGACGGACTAAGCCCCCTCCAAACACATGCAAGCAAGATCAAGGAATGCGGTCAACCTGGGCGACAGACACCACCTGCCTAGTCATTGCTAAGCAGCCTCTCTGTGCTCTCGGCAATGACTCTGATGACTGTAGTAGTGGTTGAAGGCCTTCATATTACTACAGTGTCCTGGTTCGCATAATGGGTGCTTCCCTACTTCATGAAAGTGGCCGGACGCGGGACGCGGGACGGGGGGACGCGGGACGCGGGAGGGATGGACAGAGCCCCGAGCATAAGATGCTTCGCATCTAAAAGACGAAGAGATTGACAAGCTCGGACATCGCTTTGGTTTTTTAACACGACAGTGTTTTTTCCCGGGGTCCACGAATACTTCAGTGGCGTATTTCCGTCACGGAAATGACGTCGTAAAAGTGTACACGATCAGATGGGGAAGAAAAAATGCCCCCCACCTCCCCGAAGGGAATCTTGAGGAAATGCGAATGCATTTCGCGCGCGCTTCACTCCATTTATATATACGTGCGAGCGAGCGGACGGGAGTGTGGGGCGCAGGTAGGAGAGAGAGCGAACGGCGAGAGAAGGGGCGGCGAAGCACTGCACCTACCCTCTGCTACACTCTCCACACACGCGGGAGCTCCGCCGAGCTTCCGCGATGCGAGCGCCCTCACACACCAGAGCGCGCTCCTCCTCTCCACTCACTCTCCGCTACTCCGCCCGCACCACCTGCTCCGGTTGCTAGGGGCGAGGATAAGCGCGCGCCCGCAGCTGTTGCTATGGGAGAGGGAGTGAGAGCGGAGAGATAAAAAATTACACCATCTTCCGCTAAAGGGAACCATGTGTAGATGTGAAGCAGCGGGCGCTAACGCTTACACTGGCGGCGGCGTTGACGCTGGCGCTCATCGCAGCGTTGCGCAGGAGAGAAAACTGGGGAGGCGCAATGCAGGCAGTGATGGAGCAGTGTTTCCTACTGGAACATGCCAATCGCTGCTAATGGGCAATGAGAGACAGATACTCCGACTGGACACAGAGACCCGCACTCCGCTTTTAGTTAACGCGCACGCTGCGAATTTTTATTGTTCAACAACGCACAGGAGAAATCTCCCACCGGCACCACCTTGGAGGTCAAGATCCATTGCCATATATACGGGGTGGCCAGTGAACGCTTGTGCAGCGCGAGCAGTCGGTTTTTTCAACCAAGAAACACGCTAGCAGACGCTGCCTGCGTCGACGTTGAGAGGCGAGAGAGGGGGGGGGAGCGTAGGAGAGGAGAGAGAGAGGGGGGCGCGCATGCGCAGTGGGAGTGTGGACGCCGCGGGCAGATATGCCTAGAGAAGAGAGGGGGGGAGCGTAGGAGAGGAGAGAGAGGTGGGCCGCGCATGCGCAATGGGAGTGTGGACGCCGCGGGCAGGGATGCCTAGAGGAGAGAGGGGGGAGCGTAGCAGGGGAGAGAGGAGGGGAGGTGCATGCGCAGTGAGGGTGTGGTTGCCGCGGGGAGGGATGCGTAGAGGGAAGAGAGGAGGTTTTTATTTTTATTTTTTTAAGGGTTTGCGCATGCGCAGTAAGGGTGGTCACACCGCACACCACCACCACCGGATTAAGCTTCGCCATAAGATACTTCACATCTAACACCTGCCGGCGCTTACCTCCTCAACCTATCCTCCTCCTCCTCCTCCTCCGCGGACAACGCTGGACAACGCTGGACAACGCCGGACAACGCCGGATGCCTGACATAGCCCGACTGTGAAATGCATTCGCATTTAAAAGAAGTTCAGCCAGCGAGAGTTGTACCACTAAGCGCCAAAGCGAGGGGCGAGAGTTGAACCCATGACCTCTCGGTCTGTGACAACAGCATGCAATCCACTGCGCCATGGTCACACACTTTGGAGGCTGTGCCTTTTGTATCTCACACTTTCCTCTCACAGTGCTGTTGGGTGTGGGGGGTAGGTGTCGGCGTCTGCGAGCGGTAAAGTCAAGTAACGCATCATGACCGGGGCCTCCACGATTGGCTCCTGCAAAGCGTCGTTGCTACGCGTCCGTCCCACTCGACATGTTTCCAATATGATAATAAAGTGTTTGACTCTCTCCAATATCAGAAATGTAATCTGTCAACGCCCTAACCCACCGTGAGGCGGCCCAAGCCTCGGCTTCGCTCTTAGCATTAATGTATATTAAAAATATTCCCCATCTCCCGCTAAAGGGAACCATGTGTGGATGCGAAGCAGCGGGGAGATGGCTAGCTTGAGCGGGAGAAACGTCACCGCTCCCGATTCGCGGCAGCGGCCCGGGCGCTCATCGCGGCGCTGCACAGGAGAGAGAATGAGGCGCGCGCGCTCCGTCATTCTCATACCGCGGAACTACCGTGGTGCCCACAGCGGAGTATGCAGCTCACCTGTCGTGTGCGCCGCTCCGTACAGGATTCCTAGTGGAAAGGACGGGGGGGGGGGAGAGCGTAGGAGAGGAGAGAGAGGGGCAGGGTACGTGCATGCGCTGTGGGGGGTGTGGGAGGCGGGAGCCGCTCCGTAGAGTAGAGGATTTCTAGAGGAGAGAGGGGGAGAGGACGCGCATGCGCTGTGGGGATGTGGGACGCCGGAGCCGCTCTGTAGAGTAGATTCCTAGAGTAGAGGAAGGGCTGTGTTTCGTGTACCTTTCTAAGTGAATCGTTTATTCGCACACCACCGTGCTAAGATGAGTTACCAACTCGCCCAGCAATGCGTACTTCTGTAGAGGAAGGGAGTGGGCGTAGGAGAGGATAGGGGACGCGCATGCGCTGTGGGACGCTCCGTAGAGTAGATGATTCCTAGAGGAGAGAAAGGGGGTGAGCGTAGGAGAGAGAGGGGGGAGGGGACGCGCATGCGTTGTGGTGGTGTGGGAAGGAGGGACGGACTAAGCCCCCCTCCAAACACATGCAAACAAGATCAAGAAATGGGGTCAACCTGGGCGACAGACACCACCTGCCTAGCCATTACTAAGCATCCTCTCTGTGCTCTCGGCCATGACTCTGATGATTCTAGTAGGGTTGAAGGTCTTCATATTACTACAGTGTTCTGGTTCGCATAATGGGTGCTTCCCTACTTCATGAAAGTGGCCGGACGCGGGACGGGGGACGCGGGACGGACAGAGCCCGGAGCATAAGATGCTTCGCATCTAAAATTACGCCATCTCCCGCTAAAGGAAACCATGTGTGGATGCGAAGCAGCGGAGAGATGGTTAGTTTGAGTAGACGTCTAGCATGTGGTGGACCAGCCAATCGTTCGTCGTTATATCCACGTTGAAATCACCCGCCACTACGAAGGGCGCGTGTCTGTATGTTTTTGTGTACTGTGCCATGGCCTTTTCTAGGTAACGTTCGACGGTTCCTCTGGAAATGTTGGGTGCGAGATACATTGTCATGATTACGATGTTGTTGTCGTTGTCAAGATAGAGTCTAACGGCCGAGTGCTCTCCGTTGTGTGCTTTGCCGGTAGGTTGTAGATCTAAGGCTTTTGCGTGGAGATGGCGTTTGACGTACATGGCGACACCACCGGCAGGACGTTCTGTCTCCTCAGTACACGCGATCGCTTCGTAGCCGTTGACCGTCGGTCTTGCGGCGTTCCACGTTTCTGTGAGACACAGTGCGTCTGCTTTGGTTAGGACGCGATCACGTTCGATGTCTCGGGAGTGTGCGTTGAGGGATCGGCTGTTTAGCAGCGCTATAGTGAGCTCCGTTTCGGGGTCGATGTCCTCTCGGAAAGCGCGGAGGTAACACTGAGTGACGGTGTCGAGACGTTAGAATTCGTCGATCATGTTCTAGTCAACGTTGTCGTGCCTGTGGTGGAAACGATGGTCACCGGCAGCGTAGTCAGGTAGAGGTTTTGAATGTTGGTGCACCTAGTTAAGGCAACGTAGACGAGTTTCTGTGGGTGCGTCTTCGAGTATTCGTATACAATGGAAGAGTAGGTTCCTCCCTGGGACTTGTCTACGGTTAAGCGCTCGCCTGGACCAGGGGGGAATTGTGTCATTTGCATGCGACACCGTTGTTGCGGTGGATCGTCTACGTGATGTGCCGCGGTTCTATGGGTATCCACGTCGCGTCAACGACATAGCCCAAACGTTTCGCCTCGCTCACTGCGTGGTTGGAACGAAGTCGAGCGAGCTTCCCCGTTGTGGGAACGTCGAACTATAACCACAATCGTCTGGGAAACGCGCCTTCTTCGTCTTGATGGGATTGCTGTGCGACACTTAGTTCACAATGTTTTAGGGTTCCCACTGTGCCGTTTACGACGTCTATGTTAGCCGCTATCATGTAGGGCTTGTTGTAGACTAGTAGGATTTGCTTGGGTAGGTTAGCGAATTCTGCGTTAGACATCTTATCTTGGCCACCTTCTCCTTGTCCATAGATTCTTTCGTTGCGCATCCCAGGAAGGTGTCCTGGGCTCGCACTACTTGATGCTGTTGTTCGTCGTTGTTGTAGGAGCAAGTGGCCGCCACTAAGGTGTTGAATGTGTTGACGTCTTCGTTACTGTAGAAGAGGCGAACTGCTGCTGGCGCGCGCCTCCTCCGCTGTCGTCGAGAGCCCTTCCGTCTCCTATCTTGGTCAGTAGATTCGAGAAGGAGGCGTCGGCTTGCCTGACAACCTGGACTAAAGGGAAGTAGTCCATGTAGTGCCAATTGATTGTTGTTCCGAAAAACCGCTTGTAGATTTCGCTGGCGCGAACGGAGCGTAGTAGTCTGAGGTCTCCGGACATGACTCTGGTGACTGTAGTGGTGGTTGACGGCCTTCATATTACTACAGTGTTCTGGTTCGCATAGTGGTTGCTTCCCTACTTCATGAAAGTGGCCGGACGCGACGGGGGACGCGGGACGGACATAGCCCCGAGCATAAGATGCTTCGCATCTAAAATAACTCTGCGACGCTCTCCTGCCTTGCCTGGCTGTAACATCGCGCTCCCCGCTTACGCTCGCACCGAGAAAAATCGCGACCCTTCTGGAGAAGAGAAATGACACGCGTTGCATTTCGCTCCAGTCCGGCCGTAGTTTCGAATAACTCGCTACCATCTTGCGGGATTGCGACCGTAGCCCACGTTTTGCGTCCAATCAACGTCGCTGATTGGACGCAGAACACCGCTTTTTCTGATTACGTTCTTACCGTTAACTACTACAGCTACCACAAATTTTTGTTTCATCATGGAAGTTAGTAGGCGGGATGGAGATGTACCACGAAGTGACAACGTGGGTGCATCGAGGTTGAACAGTGCTATAGCTGCCAAACACCAATAGACATTGTACAAGCTCTCTTACATCAATGTACAGTAAACATTGAAATACTTCTATTAGGATTCGTTTTACTTTCATGTTACACGGATTCCTATGATGGAGGGATCAACCATGTTTTATTAGTATAAATTTGATCAAGCGGCAAACTTTCACGTTATATTTGTAATGTTTCTATTCGATAACCTCCCTTATTCTAAAGTGCTATATTTTTTAAACCACTCAATTATTGGCCCATCCCCCCACAGTGGGTGTGAGCCACAGTAGAAGGTGAACAAGAACAAGAGAATCATGGCTAGAGTGTACCAGACCAGGGGAGTGCTCGGAACGAGCTTCGAAAAGTGAAGCCCACACAGTGTCAAGCCACGCAGTGTCAAGCCACAGGGTGAAGCGAATATTTAGTCAACATTTGCCAACAGTAGCCACTCGTAACGAATACTTGTTCAGGAAACTGCAGTGGCGTAATTTCTTTCTGTAACAACTGGTTTTTGTAACACGTTCCCGTTGTTACACACATGAACCCGCGCACGCAAAAACGCACACACACACACACACACACACACACAAACACACACACACACACACACTCACACACACACACACACACACACACACACACACACACACACACACACACACACACACACACACACACACACACACACACGCACGCACGTACACCACACACACACGCACGCACACACACAAACACACACAAACACTTCTTTTTGCCAGAAGCTCTAGAAAAGCAATGCAGAATGCCAAGGCGCTTATCTATTGCCCCTGTCGGCTTCATGCTCTATTATACTTCAAGCGAATGCCTTTCACGATGCGATTTACCAAAACGACAACAATTTGTCTTAAATACTGGACTTTTGTTCTTAAAAACGAGACCTATGTTGTGTATCTTGGCGACAGTATAGTTTTACGCTCTACCGAACACCCATCCAACCGTCAGAGTTCGTGAGCAGCGGTACAGAGACCGATGTCACAATTCAGCAGATAGGCTTGCGCTGGATTCGCAGCTTTATTTAAAGTTTAATTTATGGCCTTCAATAACCAGTATCTTATACTGAAACTTCGGTTATGCATAATCTCCTAAGCTGCACCAATGTTAAGCAGAATTTCTGCAGTCCGGTGACGTGTTCGTTAAAAATGGATTTCGATTGCATTTCAATAAAGCTGCTTTGCTATGCTGATGATAATTCCATAATTGCACCACGCACAGTTTTGTGTGAACAATTGCTGGACGTGCTAAATACATGCGAAGAGAGAAGGACGGATCTAGATTTTACAGTTGATCTAGCTATAGAGGGCAGTATGTGGTTTCCGAATTTAAAGGTAAGGATGCAAGCCAGTCATCTGCGTTGGCAGTGAAGATGCAGGACTATGGAGTTTTCGTTGGGCTATGAATAGGCACACGCGAAGGTAATAAAGCAGGCAAAAGCCGTTCTGTATTTTAGTTTAATAAAAGATACGCCGCGCTGCCACACCTCCCATCACACTGCGTATTGTCAAGTAGGAAACCTATGATTGGCGGGGTACTCAGAACATAGGCGCCGTAGTTATCCGCTGCCGCCGCTGCTGGTGTTCGTAACCGCTATCGCACGAAATGAAAAAGAAAGAAATAAGGAAAAAAATTCGGCAGATCCCAAGTACCATGGGAATCGATGTTATGCGAAGCATTCGGAGGCAAGGTGACCGGGTTGTAAATTTTTTATTGAGCGAAACGTTACGAAATGACGCTTAATATACGCACAATTTAGATACGTACAACAGGTTTCAAATAACCAGTTGTTTACAGTTGCGCAACGGTGCCAACAGAAACATGGGTATTACCAACACTAGAAGCGGTAAGCTGATATGTAGCACCTGTGCTTGCGAGGATGGTAGCCCTGGATAGTGCTTCGTGGACCAACTACAGTGGATGGCGCTGAAGTATACAACTGACGTTAACCCGACGCGACGCCTGTATCATAGGAGCGCATACGTAAGGTTTATAAAATTAGATAGGATCACTGCAAGCCCAATGGAAGTTTCATTAACATTACGCCTGCATAGGGTCTTTTTCCAAAGCAGTTCCGAGACCTGGCGTGGCTCTGTGGTAGAATACTTGATTACCACGCAGATTGCTTGGGTTCGATTCTTGCTGAGACCCTGTTATTTATTATTTGCATTCATCGGGTCAACGCTGCTGATGTCTGTTTTTTTGACGCTCTCACTCTTAAATTACAAATGTCTGTCCTCGCCGTTCCTGGGTAGATATAAATTGTCAAACACCTGCGGCGCATACCCGCATACCGCCGCCTGTGGTATACGGGTATGTGCCACACGTGTCCGCAGGAAAGGGTTTCACGTCGTACACGACATGATTTACACGTTATTCATGTGATGACCAGCCAGACATATTCGTCAATACCTCTTACCCTCCCATACAAATTTTGGTCTACCCCAAGTTAAGGAGGCGATCACGAGAGCACCCAGACGTAGGCGGCTAGATAGATAGATAGATAGATAGATAGATAGATAGATAGATAGATAGATAGATAGATAGATAGATAGATAGATAGATAGATAGATAGATAGAAATGCAAAAGTGCTTACAGTACGCAAAGGAATGCTTCGCACTTAAAAAAAATTGACAGATCCCGAGTACCATGGGAATCGATGTTATGCGAAGCATGCGGAGGCAAGGTGACTGGATTGTAATTTTTTTATTAAGCGAAACGGTACGAAATGACGTTAAAGATATGTACAAATGTTGCACGCGCAGACATATGTTGAACAGTCGCATATGTTTCGTATAACCAGTTGTTTACAGTTGCGTAACGATGCCAACAGAAACATGGGCATTACCAACACCAGAAGCCGTAAGCTGAAATGTAGCGCTTGTTGTTCTGAGGATGGTGGCCTTGGCTAGTGCCACGTAGACCAACTTCAGTGGATGGCGCTTAAGTATACAAGCGACGTTCACCCAACGTGACGCCTGTATCACAGGAGCACATATGCAATGCTTGTAAAATTAGATAGCCAGCACTGCAACCACAATTGACTTTTCACCAACATTACGCCTGCATAGGGTCTTTTTCCAAAGCAGTTCGGTGACCTGGCGTGGCTCTGTGGTAGAATACTTGATCGCCACGCAGACTGCTTGGGTTCAATTCCTGCTGGGACCCTGATATTTATTATTTGCATTCGTCGGGTCAACAGTTTTAGATGCGAAGCAGCTTAAGACCGAGTTCAATCCGGTGGTAGTGGTGGTGGTGTGCGTCCTGACCACCCTTACTGCGCATGCGCAAACCCTTTCCCCACACCTCCTCTCCTACGCTCCTCTCTCTCCTCTAGGCATCCCTCCCAGCGGCGATCGCATCCCCACTGCGCATGCGCCTGCCCTGCCCCCTCTCTCTCCTATCATACGCTTCTCCCCTGTCTCCTCTAGGCACCACTCCCGCGGCGTTTACACCCCAATTGCGCATGCGCGTCCCCTCCCCCTTTCTCTCCTATCCTACGCTCCCCCCTCTCTCGCCTCGCAACGCCGACGCAGGCAGCGTCCCCTAGCGAGTTTCTTGATTTAAAAAACCGACTGCTCACGCTGCACAACCGTTCACTGGCCACCCCGTATATATGGGCACTGGATCTTGACCTGCAAGGTAGTGCCGGTGGGAGATTTCTCCTGTGCGTTGTTGAACAATAAAATTTCGCAGCGTGCGCGTTTACTAAAAGTGGTCTTCTGTCTTCTGTCTCTCATTGCCCATTAGCAGCGATTGGCATGTTCCAGTAGGAAACACCGGTCCATCACTGCGTCTTTGCGCCTCCCCAGGTTTCTCGCCTGCGCAACGCCGCGATGATCGCCAGCGTCAAGCCAGTGTAAGCGTTAGCGCCCGCTGCTTCGCATCTACACATGATTCTCTTCAGCGGCACAGGGTGTAATTTTTAACACGAAAGTGTTTTATGCCGGGGTCCACCAAGTATATCCGTTACGGATATGACGTTGATATAATTAACGCTACCTAATGAGAAAAAAATGATTTATGAAAATGTTTTCCCGCCGGGAATCGAACCTCTGACTCTTGGCCCGCGACGAAGGGCGCCCGGTTTCTTACCGACTAAGCCACCAACGCAGCTGGAGAGTAACCTGCCAACGCGCCTTATATCTCTCACACATTCTCTCTCGCATGGTGCTCTCTGTTGGCTGGATGGATGGATGGATGCTATGAGCGTCCCCTTTATAACGAGGCGGTGACATGTCTGCCACCAGGCTCGAAAAAAAACTTTCTTTTTATGTTGGTCTAATGCGTTATCTACATTGATTAAATCTATGTCATTATAGCAAAGAAAAATATAAATTCATGGTCCCTCTCTGCCTCTTAAGGCAGAATGACCTTATTTTTCCCCATTCTTCATTTTTGTCCTTTATCTCTACTTTTCTGCCACCAATACTCTAACCGTCTCTTACTTATTTCTATCGAGGACGTGTTCAGCTTTCCATTGTTGTCCCTAAAACCCAAGGCTTCATGTAGACTCGTGCCCACACGTATATCTGGGTGGATATCGCCACATTCAATCAGTACGTGTTCCATCGTTTCCTTAGTTCCCCCCAAAGCATGTACATTGTTCTTCTTCGTTACAGAATCTCGCTTTATAGCTACGCGTTCTAAGGCAACCCGACCTTGCTTCAAACAGTAAAGCGCTTCCCCTTGAATTATCATAAAACCTCTCCCTCCTTATTTCGTTTTTTCCCTTTCGGTAGTCACTGAGAGCCGGCTTCTTTTCCATCGCTGTCATCCAATAAGTCCTCTCCGCCTCTCTGACTTTTCGCTTAATGCTCCTTGTTGCCATGTCGCCCACACTGCTAGCCGTATATTTACTGGTGAGCCTCCTAGTTCTTTTTCTCCATTCCGTGTCGACGCATTTTCTATACAAATACCTGAAAACCTTCCCTGCCCATCTACTCTCCTTCATTTTCCTCAGCCTCTCTTCAAATCTAATTTTGCTCTGAGCTTCTCTCACTTCAAAACCTGTCCATCCCATATCACCCTTTACAGCCTCATTTGTCGTCTTCCCGTGAGCGCCCATCGCGAGGCGTCCCACAGTCCTTTGATTTACATCCATTCCTGATTGCACCTCTGACTTCATGCACACCACTGAGTTCCCAAATGTAAGCCCCGGAACCATCACACTCTTCCATAGCCCTCGAAGCACCTCGTACCTATTGTATCCCCATAACGCTCTGTGCTTCATGATTGCAGCATTCCTCTTTCCCTTTATTACCGATGCTTTCTCTTGTACCTCCATATATCTATCCCCCCTCATTTACCCACACTCCGAGGTACTTTTACTCGCTTACCCTCGGTATTTCTTGGCCCTGTATTAAGACCGCATGGTCTTCGTGATCATTGAATACCATCAATCCACATTTTGTTGCACTAAAACCTAGTCCTAGAGCCTCACCTTCCCTTCCGCAGATGGCGTGGCGGGTCAGTGTCGCCGCCTGTGAGCGGGGAAGAGAAGTAATGCGGCATGGCCATGGCCTCCGAGATGGCGGGCGCGCGGCGGGTTTCTCTCCGGCCGTCCCAATCGCCGCGCGCCCCAGCAAAAAAACGTACATCGCGTCGCGCGCCCGGCTACCGCGAGATGCCGCACTCACTTGGGATTCCGGCGGCAGCGGAGACCGCGGCAGAAAGCAGAGCGCGCGGGATTACAGCGTGCGCAGGTTTTTTTTTTTTTTTCTGCGTACGAGCAAGCATTGCCGCCAGAATCTTCTGAAGTTATTGTGGTCCAATTTACGGAGAAAAGCATGGCAACTGCTGAATTTTCCTGATATAAATTATTGGAAGGAGGTATCAATTCGTCTGTGGTAGTGTTATTATTATTATTATTATTTTTTTCATTTCGGTCCGTTTTGTCTCGGCGCGAAATACCTTGATTTGAGAAATATACAGGGGTGTTCTACCATTCTTTGTATGGGTGAAAACTGGGCTAATTTTCGTCGTTGAATCATATTGCCCTCCTATCGTGACAGATCGTTTTACTATTTGATCGCGTACGGATATTTATGAGTTCGTCAACAGAAGCACGGTTACGCTCTAGATAACTGAGTGCCCTGGTAATGTCACTGAAGTAAGATGATAAGTAATTTTGCCGGAATATTGTTGAAGGCTTCGATTAGCCGACCTACATTTACTCCACACGTCGTTCACAGTGAAAGTGCCTGAGTTGTGATCGTCTCCTTTTTCGTCATCCGGATTTTGCTTACGTTTTGGTAGCACAATGGCAATATCAGTATCGTGTTCATTTACTGTGCTCTCGACTGCATCCAAATCAATCAATCGATCATAAATGAACAAAACGCGCCTGTAACCAGTCCGTGGTCGTAGCAGAACCGGCGACTTTCAGTCTCACGGTCTAGACGTGTGGCGACCGCCTGCAACCTCCTCCCTGACTCCTGTGGCGCGACGGGAGGTAGTTGGAAAGGGAAACTGGGGAAGCCTCGTGGGCGAGTGCGAAGCATTGTGCGCTATGCGAGCGTGGCTTTCGCGCCAGACTTGATGGCGCCGGCGACATCGTGAGGAGAGAGCATAACGATTGCTGATGCCGAGTGCCGAGTTTGGTCGGTTCAGTTAGCGTTCCCCTCCAGCGTGCGCTCGACCTTATTTCTTTGAGTGCTGTTCAGTGCTGTCGTACGTGTGTTTTCATTTCGCTATATGTTGTTACACCGAAGGAAAAAAATGCGCAAAGGAAGCAAGCACCGATACCTGCTTTTTCGATACTGCTTCCAAACGGACTGCTTCCGTCGAAGGCCTTAAATCTAGCTTACAACATTATCAACATATCTATTGTGGGTTCGGGGCCAGTGGTCGGCCGAAGCCCTCAGAGAACACGTAGGAGACAAGAAAAACGCATTTAATTTACGAAGGCCCGGCAACGACTGATCGGTTTATAGCGGCAGGGCGAGCGCCAGCCCCGGGCGTCATCACGCCCAGCCTCATCATCGTTCTTTTTTTTTCTCCTTCGCTAGTGCCCCCCATACTATACAGCCCGCAAATTTCGAAGTATAATAAGTTTCTAGCACATGCGGATCTCTTGCAGAGGCATCGCTTTTCTAAGTGCTCTAATAAAGGCGGCGCAAATATAGAGCAAAAAAAAAAAAAGCCCATTTGAGAATCGATAGGCCCGGCATTGACTTGGCCTCTCGTACACCTTGACCAGACATTTCCAAATCATCGCGAGGTTAATAAAAGCACAGAACCATTTTTTTCCTCGCCACATGCAAGCTGCGCCAACAGCGCGGCAGCTTTTCTGATCCCAAGTAAGTGCGCCGCGGTGCGGAGAAAAAAGCGGGCCACGCCCACCTCGGGAATTACGCTCTCTCCGTGCGATTGGGACGGCCGGAGAAAAACCCGCCGCGCGCCCGCCATCTCGGAGGCCATGGCATGGCACTTACCATACTAGTAATACCAGCGCCGATAGCGCGGCGCACAATCTCGGAGGCTATGCTTTATCTGCGTCTCGATAGCAGTGAAAAACATTGGTCGCGCTAGCATCGAAGAGTCGCCGATGTAGTTATGCTCTTTGCCTTTAGCTTCGTGCAAGCGTGTGACGGCTCTTTGTCGGAGTAATGCATCTTCCACGTGCACCAACATTGTTTCGCCGACGGCAACTTCGGGTGCGACAGCACCGACGAATGAAACTGCTGCAGTGAGCGCGGCCGGTAGGCAGCGATGTCAACGGGCGAATGTCGTGCCTTGGTGGAGCGAGACAGAGGCCAGCAGGACGTAGAACGCCTGCGCGCGCTCGCGGCTCAAGCTACGAGCCACTGCCTCCAGCGTTGCTGAAGCGCAGCGTGGTAGTGTATGGATGAGCGCAGCAGTAGGTTACCTTATTACTCAGGAGCGCACACCGTACCACTTCTCTTTGACGACGCGCATATCGAGTGCCAGTCTTCATTACGTGCTTGTTGGTGTCTTTGCGCTGGATTCATGATACGCTGTGTCCAGGTATAACATGTTGACAACTTCAGCTACAACAACGGTTAATTCATGACCATGGGCGTTAGTCGTGACGATGGAAATTTGCCACTAGGCGTCAGCGTGGGTGTGTCCACGTCAAACGGTGTTATAGCTGTCAAACACCAATAGACATTGTACAAGCTCTCATATATCGCTACACAATAAGCACTACGTCTGCGAAGACGCGTTTCACTTTCGTGTTATACCGATTCCTATGACGGAGGGATCAGCCATGTTTTTTTTTTCTTAACGCTCTCGCATTTAAATTACTAATGTCTGTCCTCGCCATTCCTGAGTAGGTATAAATTATCAAACACCTGTGGCTCATACCCGCATACCGCGGCCCGTGGTATACCAGTATGTGCCACACGTGTCTCCTGGAAAGGGTTTGACGACGTAGCGATATGATTTTCATGTAATTCATGTCATGACCAGCCAGACGTATTCGTCAATACCTCTTACCCTCCTATGCAAATTTTGGTCTACCCCAAGTTGAGGAGGCGATCACGAGAACACTCAGACGTAGGCGGCTAGATAGATAGATGGACAGATAAATAGATAGATACGTAGATAGAAACGCAAAAGTGCTTCCAGTACGCAAAGAAATGCTTCGCATTTAAAAATGGCTTTGCTGCTTGAACAGGCCTTCACCGGTAGCGTTTCTGTGTGTACTTCGTACAAATTGTCTTTGATGTTGCCGAAATACGCCTTTTTGGACATAGAGAAGCACGTCAGGTCCAGGTAATTCATTATATAGAGAGCGGTGAAATCATGCAGGAAATAGCATATCTAATATACCATTATATAGATCATTCCTCGAGCCAGAAAACAAATACAGCGAACTCTCACTTGAGTGAACTTCAAGTGACCCTAGCAAATAGTTCACTGAATTGAAAGTTCACTAAAATGAATATTCACTGCAATACGGAACCGCATTCCCTGCCAGCAGTGGCCGATGGTCGATGATTGGGCACATATTGGATTCCCATCGGCTTCCGTTATCATTGGCCAACGCCCTGACAGCGTGGTAGAAAAGGGCATGGCCTATAAGCAAAATGTGGCCAAGATGGTAGCAAAAGCGGTAAATCTGTTCTTTAAGTGTGCGTTTCCCTTAGTTGTTGGCCCTTCTCACTTACTATAACGAAACAAAAGGTTTGGAAAATATCTGCGATATTTAACATGGAGGCCAAGGGCTTTCCTGTAACATACCATGGTTGCTGGCCAATGTTTTCGGAATTTGCTTGGCCATCAAGCATACTTCACTTCTGTGTATTATACTATTCCATGGAAATTCGCGGCGCACGAACGCGTACAAACCGTTAAAAAAATGAGGCGGAAGAGCGGATGTGTCCGTTTCTTTGGTACAATTCTCATGAATTCGTACAAACAGCTACCGAATAGCCATGGACGATCGTTTTCTCCTGTCATTAATTCAGTTCGCACTGGTTGCTCTACGGAATACTTCACTTTTTTTTTCTTTTCATCCAAAGGACCAGAACTACACTAGCACGCTCTTAGTGTCGCGTTTAAATTTCACGCCTTTTCCCGCGCGCGGTGCAGTTTGACCTGTGCACAGCCCTAGTGCGCTAAAAAAAATAGTTCAACAAAGCATCCAAACAGGAAATTTTCGAGAACTCCCAAAACTGCAGCGGCTCTTAAGCGCTTATGTAATAGTACAAAAGTCATCGAAAAATATTGCAGTTCATGTGGCTTTAAGCATGTACTCGCATGCACCGCATACACGCTCTCTTCCAGCGCGTGTATCACTGCGCGCCGTCTTCGCGCCTTGTTCGCGCGTGTGCCGTTGGATGTGTGCGCTCGCCATGCAGCGATGAGCTTCTTATTCAAGTTGAAATAGAAGGTGAGTAAATTTCAGCAGTCTCTCTATTTGCTTTGTTCCCTCAATGCTATATACGATTTGATAATGAAGTTCACGGAGGCGAAAATAGTGGATGTTTTAAGCAGCGGGCACTGCGTAAATACAGTGTAAACGAAAATATACCCAGCCGTGGGGTTTCGGGGGGTGATGCTCCCTCTCATCTCCGGTAGCCTCACTCAAACCGGAATGCTCCGGGGCATATACATTCGTTTTCCGCCCTTTTACTTCGGTGGGCGATGGACGGAGGGAAGCGGGACGAGTTCCCCGATTTTTATCCGGTTGGTGTTCCGTAAGTGCTCCGGCGCATCACTTATGCCCCGTGGATGCTCCGCTAATACTCCGGCGCAGTGCGGGTACAGCTGCTCCTTTCCAGTGACAAAGCGTCCCCCCCCGCACGACCGGCGTCTCGTTAACAATGCGTAGGCTGAGAGGCAACAATGAGGCTGGACAACCCCGCAGCAACGTTTGAAAAAGCTTTTGTGGTGTTGGGATGCCTTCACTGGCAAAAAAAAAAAAAAAAAAACTTCGAACCACAATCACCACTGGCAAAAAGGTCAACGACCAGGAAAGGAGGAACGTAACTTGCTGAAACTTGCTAGAAGTGACGTAGGCAGCCTCGCGGGGCGGCCGGTCCCCACAAACCAACATGTCGCAGGCCAAGCCACCCGAATCGAAGTGCAGCGAGGAACGCGTGAACCCTTCGCCCGCGTTCGGGAAAAGGAAATCGTTCTGTGCACCTTGTGGACATCACAAGCGACTACAAGCATCAACGAAGGTTGTCATCGACATAAGGGAGTTGCGGGAACCTTAATCGTGTGATGGTTCCGTGCAACGAACGACACATTGTGATCTCGCGAGTGGCGAACGATCCGGCGGTCGTTGGTGCGGCGCAAAACTGGTGAGTGAGCTCTTCTTGAATTCTCTGTGTTATTCTTTTCAAAAAGTGCTAAAATTGAGTAATTTTGTGTTGATAACCAAGTAGGTTATCAAGACTAGGCTAGCTTTGCAAGATGGCAGTAAAAAATTCAGTGGAAATATTGAAAATGCGTTGTTTGGAACACGTGCTTTTCTTTCATAATATGAATAACTTCGGTAATTTTAAGCACACCACTGTAATATTTGGAGCGCTGATCGACTCTCTGTAGATATGCATTAATAGAAAACATCATAGTTGTGGGTTGATTCGATAAAAGGTTATTAATTTTTATAAGTAAACCTAATTCGTTAAAAGATATTTTGGTCTGATCAGTATACATAAACGGTAATATTTGTCGCTTTCCATATTATTAAACGCCAAGTCGAGGCCTCTCATTACGTATAAATTATTTTGATTTATCATGTAAACTGAATTAATACAGCAGGAATAACTGAAATCAGCGTTAATTCGTTATAAATTTAGCGAATTGGGCTTGGGAAATGTGTTCGGAACAGACTTTTCGAACGCATATACGTACTCATATTGGTGAAAAAATCATTTTGATTGTATTAATGGTATCTGAGATATTAATCTAGAACTATAATTGACCCTTCGGCGGACATGGTGCTTTCATGACAAAAGAGGGGGGAAAGCGGCTGACGAGACCAGTGACGCGGAATGCGAAAGGAAGGTGGGGTTGCTTTGCAGAACGCGTTGTGGGGCGCGCGATGTTTGTCTGTATGGGGAGGTTGGTTCACGCTTATTTCTGCAACCCATTTGAGAGCACCGCTCACCGTCGTTGGGCGGAGGGGTATGGTAGCGAAAGAAAAAAAAAAGAAAAGAGGGCACCTTCTTGAGAAACTGGCAGTCTTTTCTGTGTTGATGGGAGAGAGAACTATCGCGCTGCTGCATTTTTTTTTCTGTGTTCAGTCCTGCTGCCTTGGCCGTGAATGCAGTCTTTTTTTTTTTTTTTTTTTTTTTTTTTTTTTTTTTTTTTTTTTTTTTGAGGAGGGAAGACGGGGTGAGTTGAATTTCCCCGACCAAACGGGTAAAACTGTCAAAATGTTCGCCTTCATGTCCCATATCTCTCTGAGAATAAAACACTTATATCTTTCTCTGACGAACAGTGCGCGAAGACGAGACATAGTATTGACCTGGACGATGCAACGACGCTGGCCTGTGAACAGAAGAAGGAAAAGAAAATTCCTCGAATCCTGGTGCACACGTCGTGACACCTCGGCGTGCATCACCATCCGTGGCCTCCTGCCGGACGTCTTCACGGACCTGTGTGTTGAGTAAACTGGTCCACCTCCTCTCATTTCTGTCAGTGTACTATACTGATGATGCAAATGGCATAGTTGGCGTAATGCTTGTACTTTTGATTGCTAATGTATTTCGTTAAGTAGGAGTAAACTTTATTTTGTGCTCGAGCCTGTTCATTTGGAAACGATACATGCACATGCAATAACTATTTTGAAAAAATGTTCATTACGATAAGTTCCACGACAAAGAGGGCGCTGCAAATTAAAAAAAAAAAGAAATACAACGCGAACTTCTCTCGAAGACTCTTTTGCAAAGCAGAATGAAGGTACGTTTTTCTTAAGAACCGGCCGCAAGTATACAAACTGTAGCCTAATATGCTGGAAGTAGGACGGTGAGCACATATTAAAATGCGAATGTAATAATCATGCAGCTATAATATTTTAGAAAATTAGCAAGTTAATCGGGAGAGGTATTCCTGATGCTGTCTTCGAGAGTACCAAAAGTAGCTCATTTTAGTGAAAAAAAATGCTTTTGAATCTGTCACCAGAAGTAGAGGTATTGATTGAGAAATATATGAAAAATTTTCGCCCGTTTTGAACTTTGTCCGCGGCACGGAGGTGTGTTTTTATCATGGAGCGGCTGGCTGACACCGGTGTGCATGTGATATGCTTCTTGATATTGAGCGCTCGTCCTGTCTTTTTTGTGTGGTCTGTTTAAGAACCTGGGTGTTCTCATGGACAGGCAGACAGTATGGGAATTAATCAATACCCGCGGCTTCAGTGTCCTCAGTTTTCGTGCCTCTGGCATGACTTGCAGTTCTCATGTATTATGCTTTTGATAAATTATGCAGGAAACAATCAGCTGAACCCTTGCGTCGTCAATGAATGTGATGGATGGTCCTTCGGAGATGGTTCCCGGCGGCTACGCTTTCTTCATTTGTTGTGCATCGTTTTACGGCATTCTGGACTTCATTTCAACGTGCTGCGCTTAAAACTTGAGTGCTGCTGATTTCATGTGATCTGTCTTCTTGTGTCTTTTTTTGTGGCTTTTTGTATATTTGTTTCTTCTTGTCTTCTTTTCCCAAATGGTGAGTCATCAGCCACAAACTGCAGCATATTTTGAATAAATCAAGTAAAAAGAACTCAAGTGTTCTCCTGAATTTCATCTGCTAGAGCTCTGTGGAAAAAATACACAGTAACTCTGCAGTGTTTGCATGAGAATTCCTTCATCTAACCAATGCGTGACACGATCAGCATAGAATAAACAAACAGTGGAGCAAAGAATTAAAAAAGAATACTCGTAATCCATCGCACTGCAATTCAGTCCGGACGAAGTAAGGACATTCGTAAAATACTCCGGAGGTGCCACGCGAAAATTCCGGATAGCCGGAGTGAAAAATCAGCGAAAAATACTCCGGAGGTGCCCCGCATTCCCTCCGGCCAGCCGGAGCAAAAATGCCGGTAAAAAGTGCTCCGCGGCGCCACGCAATCACTCCGGTCGGCCGGAGTGAAATATCATTGAAAAGTACTCCGGCTGTGCCACGCAATTGCTCCGGCCAGCCGGAGTAAGAACTTTGCTCCGGAGGTCCGGAGGAAAAATTACTCCGAACAGGGGGGTCGCTAGAGGACAGACGTTTTACTCCCACCTGGGAGTAATTTTTTTTACTGTGTGGCGGCAGTAGCGGCTGTGTAGTCCTAGCTCCTCTCAGTTTGTGTGATCGCACATGCCGTAGTTTTTTCATGTTACCAGCGAAAACCAGACATTCGAAACGTTCTTCGGTACTGTGTCCGGGCACCGATTCTATTCGCCTTAGTTTTTCGTGAACGATATACTTATTTCGGGGAAAACTATTCGCGACATGAAATCAACTGAACGGACGTCCTTGCACGGTCCGAAAGACAGTTGGCGAGCCGCCGGCTGTGGACGCTGGTGACGCTTAGGCAGTCCGTAGCTGCTACCTCACGGTGGATACGAGGTTCCATTTGTGTTTGTACGAAAGCGCAATAGACTTAGTATTTAGTATGACCATGTCTTCGCATATTTTCGCAAAGGACGGCGACCAGATCGGATGATTGGCCGCAGTAGACAAGTGTTATAAGTCTGTACTTGCAGTGAAATGCGTAGGCTACATTGATGCCAGCGGTACGGAACCTACATTTATCGAGGAGGCTATGCCCTGTAACTCGTAGCAGCGAGTGGCGCGTGGCCGGCGTGCGCGGCGATTTCCAGTTCGCTTCTGGAGGAGTCCGCTGACGCGCCGTGCTATCTAGGGTCGATGCTGGCGCTTTATTAACTAATTAGAAATTATAAACTTGTGCATGCGGTCATATTTCCAAGGTGAAATAGATATGAAGGCTGATGGGATCATCAGCCTTCATGGGATCATGGGATCATCTGCCTTCCAAATTTAACCATGCGTGTATTTTTTTTTCATTTACGTACGCCATTAATAGGGTTCTCGCATGAATATACAAGCTACTGCAGTAATAAACTTGTAGTTGAAAGAGGAAAAGAAATGTATCATGCTGCCCAATCAACTGTTGTTTTTCTCCTGTCTGTGCAGCTGCTGTCATCCTCATGATCATGCATAACCAATTAGCCTTCCGACCACTGTGTGTTTTGTAGAAAATTGGTGAAAGCAAGTGCTTAAGAGATAACTTTTCTAAAAAGGGAAGCTCGTGATTTTTTGTCTCATTGTATTTCAGAGGGGAAAGACGTACCCTGTTCAACACAACTGACGCAGTTGTTTCGGACGTAAGAAAAAGGTGGCTCATGTTCGCTTCAGATCAAGAAGGCGCACCTATGCAAAGAAGGCATGCCACTATGATGGAGGACCCCAACAGAAGCCCAAGCAACACTTCATAATCGCAAGAGTTCAAGAAATAATAGAAAAATGGCATATTGCCTTGTATATATTCAATGTAAAATAAACCTGAAGCACCAGAAATATTTGCCTTGTGACTTATTTGGGGAGTGGGGGGGGGGGGGGGGGTGGACAGAAATCTAGAAAAATGTATCCGGGCATCAAATTCTAGCCAAGACAAAAAACTAAAATTAATGAGCCAGAAATTGCATTGGCCAAAATGCTTGGCTCCCATATCAAGAACATGCTTGGCTATTGCATGGTATTCCATTACAGTGCCAACCATGGAAAAAGGTGTTTCCAATGATTTGCCAAGCACGGCCTTCCTTTGCTTAGCCAATGGTAGGCTTGTCACACTTTCCAAGCACATAACTCGCTTGGCCTCCAATAACTTTCCAATCATGGACAGCTTGGCCACTGGTGATTTACCATGCTTGGTCCAAGCAAATTTTGCTGGTAGCGTTCGGCATCAGCAGAAATCAAGTCAAACATGTCGATTTATTTTGAAATCAAATCTCCCATTTTCATTTACATTGGCGCCCT
Organism: Rhipicephalus appendiculatus; assembly: GCA_030522465.1. NCBI lineage: Eukaryota > Metazoa > Arthropoda > Arachnida > Ixodida > Ixodidae > Rhipicephalus > Rhipicephalus appendiculatus. The sequence goes on along the minus strand of JALIZH010031394.1, from coordinate 81,705 downwards.
TAAAGCACAAGAAGAGACAAAGCTGTCCAGAGAGTCCACGTCTGTGAACTGCCTTTGGCCCAGCTTCTCGCTGTCACACGAATTCTCGCAACTTGCTCATATATCCTACAGCCTCGGTTAGAGATACAGGATATGAACCTGCCTCAGCCATTACAACTTATTCGTCGCACTTTTCTTCTTTCCGTTTCTGATTGTGATGGAAACGCGATTAGGTTTGGGCCCATGATCCATTCATAAAATGGCTCAGCAGCAGGGCCTTCAACATGAAACATAGACGACTTTATGGACAACACTATAAGCCACACAAAATATTTACAGACTAAAAAAATTGGCCGCGTATCTGCGTTCTTCGCTGCAAATGTCGTCGAAAGACGATAGTCTTCTGCCGGCCGTACTATTATGTTTTGCCTTGCCTCAGACAGCGCCTCCTCTACGTTGAATCGGCCGCATCTGGCTGGCATTGATAATATAAAGGAGGCGCTGCGTGAGATATGGACGCCATCTGGCAGTAGCATCGGGAAACACGAGCTTGTGCAGAACCCAGGGCCCCTGCCAGGCTCTTTCGTGCATAGCGTCGCATTTTCAGCGCAGCCTAAGAAACACTAGGGTCTTTAAAATTACGTATGCATGTATTTTCTAATAAAGAAACACACCATCTAATACTAACGTATTGATGTTGCGCCTCAGTAATGCGTAACATTTGCTTTTTGATCGACAATGTTCACAAGTATGAACGCAGCCGCTTGTGCAAGATGAATGGGCGTTCAGAAAGTGGTCAAACTTTGGTCGGGTGGCTGAATCGAGGGACAGACAGAAAGACAGGCAGACCAAAATTTCTGCGATGAAGTATCCCAAGAAAGACTATCGTCTTTAATACTGTTCGGCAACCGTCCGTCTACTTTCGCGACGCGCCGCGAACTCATACGTTCACCTCCTCAGGGCTGTCGTCGTGGTCACCGTGGTGGTCGTCCTCGCGGCGGTGTCGCTGCGTGGCACGACGATGAAGGTCGCGACGGCTCGTTGTCACCGCGTCCGGCCCGGTTGTGTCAGGGTCGGCAGGGATTCGCAACAGCCGGTCGTGGTCGCCGTGGTGGTCGTCATCCCGGCGGTGTGGCTGCGTGGCCCGACGATGAAGGTCGCGACGGCTCGTCGTCACCGCGTCCGGCCCGGTTGTGTCAGGGTCGGCAGGAATTCGCAACAGCCGGTCGTGGTCACCGTGGTGGTCGTCGTCGCGGCGGTGTCGCTGCGTGGCCCGACGATGAAGGTCGCGACGGCTCGTTGTCACCGCGTCCGGCCCGGTTGTGTCACGGTCGGCAGGGATTCGCAACAGCCGGTCGTGGTCACCGTGGTGGTCGTCGTCGCGGCGGTGTCGCTGCGTGGCCCGACGATGACGGTCGCGTCGGCTCGTCGTCACCGCGTCCGGCCCGGTTGTGTCAGGGTCGGCAGGGATTCGCAACAGCCGGTCGTGGTCACCGTGGTGGTCGTCGTCGCGGCGGTTCTCGCTGCGTGGCCCGACGATGTAGGTCGCGACGGCTCGTTGTCACCACGTCCGGCCCGGTTGTCTCAGGGTCGGCAGGGATGCGCAACAGGCGGTTGTGGTCACCGTGGTGGTCGTCGTCGCGGCGGTGTCGCTGCGTGGCCCGACGATGAAGGTCGCGACGGCTCGTTGTCACTGCGTAAGGCCCGGTTGTGTCAGGGTCGGCAGGGATTCGCAACAGCCGGTTGACCCCAGGTTTCTGCCGTGCCTGGCTGGTGGCTAGCCAGCCGCTTCCAGCTGCGGCGTCGCTTTTGGTCGCTCAGGAACACCCGCACCAGGCCGCTAGTGCAGCAGGCCGCTGGCGCACCAAGGAGCCAAGAACGGGATCTCGGTGCTGCTGCAACAGTCACACCAGGCCGCTCGAACAGCAGGCCGCTGGTGCACCGAGGAACTGGACGAACTGCCGTCCCCGATGTCCGCCCGCTCTCCGCCACAATCATCATTACCAACTATTCGCTTGTCGCGGCCACTCGCCACAATCCACACCATCACACTGATACATTGGAAACAATTTCCAAATCTAATAGCTCTGTGCAGATACTGAAGCGCACGTGGCTCGTTTTCGCCTCCCGCATGGTCGCTTTGGCTCGGCGGCGCTGCCCGCCGCAGCGGTGTTGCACCACCCCTGGTGGATGGGCTACTTGGGGGCGGCATGCATCGGCTACGCCCCCACTGCAGAGCGCAAAAATTCATTAAATTGATCTCAGAAATAAGCACGGGTCCTCAGATCAAGTTGAGTAATTGAAATATTCACTATTCAGGAGTTTGTTTAACTGGAAGATTTTTTAGATGCGAAGCATCTTATGCTCGGGGCTATGTCCGTCCCTCCCGTGTCCCGTGTCCCGCGTCCCGCGTCCGGCCACTTTGATGAAGTAGGGATGCACCCATTATGCGAACCAGAACACTGTAGTAATATGAAGGCCGTCAACCACTACCACAGTCATCAGAGTCATGGCCGAGAGCACAGAGAGGCTGCTTAGCAATGGCTAGGCAGGTGGTGTCTGTCGCCCAGGTGTACCCCATTCCTTGATCTTGCTTGCATGTGTTTGGAGGAGGCTTAGTCCGTCCCTCCTTCCCGCGTCCCACATCGCCACAGCGCATGCGCGTCCTGTCCCCCCTCTCTCCTCTAGGAATCCTCTACTCTGCGGAGCGGCTCCCGCGTCCCACACCCCCACAGCGCATGCACGTCCCGTCCCCCCTCTCTCTCCTCTCCTACGGTCCCCCCCCGTCCTCTCCTCTAGGAATCCTCTACGGAGCGGCGCGCAACACAGGTGGTGTGACAGCTGCATACTCCGCTGGGTGGGCCACGGTAGTTCCGCGGTATGAACACTGTAGTAATATGAAGGTCCCACACTGCGTCCCACACCCCGACAGCGGATGCGCGTCCCCTCCCCCTATCTCTTTTCTCCTACGATCACCCCCCTTTCTCTACTCTAGGAATCGTCTACTCTACGGAGCGGCTCCCTCGTCCCACACCCCCCACAACGCATGCGCGTACCCTCTCTCTCTCCTCTCCTAAGGTTACCCCGTTCTCTCCTCTAGGAATTTTCTACGGAGCGGCGCGCGACAGGTGGTGCGACAGCTGCATACTCCGCTGGGGGGCACCACGGTAGTTCCGCGGTATAAAAATGACCAAGCGCGCCGCGATGAGCGCCCGGGCTGCTGCCGCGAAACGAGAGCGGCGACGTTTCTCCCGCTCAAGCAAACCATCTCCCCGCTGCTTCGCATCCACACATGGTTCCCTTTAGCGGGAGATGGGGGAAGTTTATCCCTTAGAATGCCTAGGAAAACCGCCGGGGAAATTCTAAAAGTTCTTTGTTCTGAAATGTTCGTTAAACCAACGTTCGTAAAATTGAGAGTTCACTGCAAATATTAGAGAATCTGACTGTCAGAAAACGCACTGATTCGTACACTTCACGCATGAATCCTTGGAAATAGGGGGGCGAGACACAATTACTAGACACCACTAATCGGCGAGATTCACTTGCAAGAATTATCGAAGCAGCGGATGAGCACAGTCCCGAAAGTAGAAGAAACGAGACACCAATTGTCTAACAAAAAGGTGCACCAACAGAGGACCACCTGCACTAACTGGTCTAAAGACGTCACGTCTCATTGGCTCATAGCTTGATGACCCAATAAAGGTAGCTAATATTCGGTGATACTTTTGAATATACACCCTGGAACAATGGAGTATTTGCAGTACGTAGAATATTTTTGTTGCCAGGCATAGATTACATGCTTTCGCTGAACGAACGATTGAAAGATTATCCGGAATTATCGTATTGACCTAACGCTTTAGGCTGGGTAAACGTTCTTTCTAGTCATGTGAGCTTGTCTTCTATGCATCCAATAGAACGTCAATGGAACGCCAAGGTATTTTGGTGGTAACAGGACCATGCTATACTCTCGAAATGCGCTGGTTTAAAAGTCCACGGGCCAAACCAGAGTCCTAAACTTTTAGTAAAGTTCATTTGTGCACCAGAAATGATTCCAACTTCCTTAACTGTGAGCACACTGTTCTTATACTGGAAATGTTTCTACAAAAGAACGCAGTTATGTTCGGGGCAGGCGAACGATGGCTGGTCGGTAGACGGCGCCTGACGAAAAGGGGACATTATGAAAAGCGGCTGCCTAGACGGGCCATTAAGCCGTTCGTCCCTGCACACGCGTTTGTCGCCGAATCCCGCGACCTTATTGTTCGCCGCAACTTTTACCGGTGAATCTGCCGTGCGGCGGAAACGTTCTCACAGACAGCCAGACTGACAAACAAGTTGTCCAAGCCGTGGCGCCCCTCCCGACAGGATGATGTGGCGGCGTGTTTTCACTATAATTGTCGACAGGCGGCGGCACCTTGTCTCAGACGTACTCGAGGCAGGCGACCGGCTGTCTAGAACAAGCTTGTTGGTTCCGTGGCGGTAAACTTCAGTTGTACCTCGACTGAATGACTCATTGCTTCCGTAGCTGGTTTCCGGTAGAATAAGGGAAGCAAAGTGTGAGAATGTGGAGGCGGAGATACGTCTCAGAGAGAAAGAATGTTGTTTGCTTCATTGCTGGAGCATCAGAAGGGGTTGGTCCCACAAGGCGGTCTCAGACGAGACAGAAGAGAATTAAGGGAGAGAATAGGGGAGGAGAGGAGCTTGTTGCTCGAGGAGATCGGGAAGAGTGGATAGAGATGGTGCTTGGCGTCGACTCTGATCCAGGGATCCAGAACTGACCGTTGATTTCTGCAGTGTGTTAAGGGCTTGGAAGGAAACGTCTGGTGTGGATCCAGCCCAGTTATCATGCTATCATTGCGAGGTCGGTTTAGTGACCGCCCCGGCCTTTGCTTGTAAATACGTGTCGGCGTGTAAATAAACTGAAGTTTGCCAAGAACTGAGCAACCTGACCAGTCCAGTCCTTCAACGTGTCGCCGTGGTCATCCGAACCATCGGGATCACCTCCATCACCCAATCGTAACTAACGTCAAGTCATCCGCATACGCTAATACGTTTACGTCATTTCCATAAACACTGCAACCCTGACGTTTGCAACATCGAATTACCCTTAAGCATAGCGGTTCCAAGTAAAGGGCAAAAAGCGGTGGCGACAACGGACAGCCTTGCTTCACAGAAGAGTGGATCGACACAGACTTTGAAAGTTGGCCATTAATAATTAAACGAGTCGAACAGTCATTGTAGCGCACTTTTACACCACTAAATATAGTGGAGCCAATGTTGGCATGATCGAGAAGGGAAAACAAAAAAGAATGGCGAACCCAGTCAAACGCCTTTCCTAAATCAACTTGTAGCATTTCCAGTTGTTCATGCGAGTGGGAACAATGTTCGAATACAATGTCCCAACCGAAGCGGCAACTATGGGACTGGACCAAGACAAGCGTCATCCCCTACGTACACGGCGTATCGCACGTGATCAAGGAGGTTGCGATGCGCGTAGGATTACCTGTGGCGTTTTCGACACGTAAAAAGTTATGCCGAATATGCATACTTATTGATAGGGAAGGATCCAGAAAGGCCCTGAGAAGCACAAAACACACTCATCAGTTTGTAAAGTGTACTGTGAGTGTTATGTACGATCCGTTGTCCTGCGGAAAAACGTACATGGGCCAGACCGGTCGATGCCTCAACACTTGTCTCAGAGAGCCCGACAACAATGATCGCCAGAAGCAGGGGAGCAATTTCGCTTTTCACTGTGCAGCCTGCTTGTGCTGTCCAGACTTTTGCGATTGTAGTGTTTTGAACAGGCATCGGGAAGAAACACATGGCTCATCCCTCTGTCCTGTCATAGGAATCGGTATAACACGAAAGTGAAACGTGTCTTCACAGAGGTAGTTGAGCGTTTATTGTGCCTTGTTTAGCGACAAGCGTCAAGGAATGAATGCTACCGCCACAAATTGTAACGCCACGCGAAGAACGGCAAGCAGCTCGAAACTTGCATCGCGCAACCTCAAGCAGAGAGGACATACGAAATTACCATACGCAGGACTAGCGCGGACTAACTGTCAAAACTCGACACTTAAAGCGTGCTTCTCAAACGCAAATAAAGACGCACGAAACGAACGCACAAGTATACACAGGACGAACGCGAACAACTGTCACAATTGTTACTTGGTGTGTGAGCAGCGCGATCCTTTCGTAAACGCGGCTGCTCCGGCGAGCGAACTGACCGTGCACTATTTAACAACTGTAACTTCAAAGCGAACTTGCGGTGGAAGCACAAGACGTACAAAGTGCCCCAATTACGATATAAGTGTGCGCACGAGCGACCACGCCCTGTGGAGGCGCGCGCGCGCTGCGCAACGAGAGGGGCGGATGGATGGATGCCATGAGCATCCCCTTTAGGCGACGACCCTTAGAGCGCGCCCTCCGCGCCGCCTTTGCGCCATTGCTAGTGATGACGAAAACACGCTGAGGTTGCCGAGCTCTGAGGACCGCCAAAAGTATATGGTGTATATAATAGCTCGCCGTTGGTAAGCTGCAGAACGTACGCTCTGTGGCTTAGTGGCTTCGCGCCGCGCGCTGCGGAGCTAGACATCGTAGGTTCGACGCCCGGCGGCGGAACGTGTAGGGGCGAAGCTTCTTGAGGTCGAGGCTCGTACATCGCTCCCCCGGTGGCCGCCGGTGTAGCCACGCTAGTGCGATGACGATGACGCTGCCATCACGGCACAGCCCATTCGAGGTAACCATTATACGCCATGACGATGACGCTGATGTCGATGAAGAATAAGCGCTTTCCAGGCCACACATTCTCTTCCTACCATGGATGAAAACGATTGTGAATGCGCTCTCACCCGCAAAAGGCAAAACGGCAACCCCGACAGCAAGCTGCTACCGCGGCGTTCAGGACGCGGGAAGCGGTGGTTCAATAGCAAAAACAAATGGTATATACTGTACACACGCGTTGTCACTCATTTATATGCGCGAGTGGGCAATGCCACCGGTGATTTACGGTAAGAACAAGTCCCAGTGCTTCGGCCACTCGTCATGATTCACGTCGTGCAAATGTGAAATTTTTTCTTGTAGTTTTTCTTTGGTGTCTGTTAGTTTATATTTTACAATGTCATATCCGTGACGGAAATACGTCAGAGGAGCCGTGGTGGACCCCGGCATAAAACACTTTCGTGTTAAAAACGTAAGCTTCATAGAACAAGTTATCGCTATCCACAAGAAACTTTCATCGTGTGTCAACATGCCTTCGATATCTGAAAAAAAGATTGATCAAGTATCTAGAAGGCACTCCTTAGTTTCGCGAGTTTTAATTGGGACTAAAAAACCGCCAAGTCTGCGCGCAACGTGCAGCACAGTCACAGCGAAAGCTCGACGAGCGGCCTTTCTTGAACCATTTTCAAATACTCTTGGGCGACCACTACATGCACACTTGCATAGTACCCACTATGCCATAAATCATAAGCCATTCGTCATTCTTCGTAGAAGCTTGGTACGCACTACACACTTGTAAGGAATTCTGTGCACTTTGCTGATGCTGTGGCTGACGACGATGAATTATGGTTGAGGCTTTTGTAACGGGTTGGAGCATTCAACGACCCACTCGTTACGCAATTCGCTTGTGTGACGCCTGGTTGTTGCTTTACTGTTCTAAAACGCTTTATTACACATGTTAACGCGATTCCTCACCCGACATGAAGCCTGCATAGTGTAAGTTCGCATCGGTGTTTCAAGCGATGGAGTAGCTCAGTGGTAGAATGCTGGACTGCTGCCCAAAGGGATCGTGTTCGAATATATTTCTATTATCAGTATTTATTTACTTTTTATTTCGCGCGATAGTGGTTACGGACAAAGGCGGTGGCGGACAACTATAGCGCGCCAAAATCGGCCCTTTTGACCTCGTAACAGGTTTCGCTGTAAAAGATGCTCCCATCATCTTTGCTTTGTTTGTGTGGTGTCGCGAATGCAGGGGAGGCTGTTTTCATGTCTATCGCCTTCCTGCAATAAAGAAAAAGTTGTTAGTTCAACGCTCGTGTTGTCACTCGTTCTTTCTGCGTCCTTGTTTTTGCGCGCTGCCGTTCACTTCAAACTATGCAACACCGACTTGCCCAACGTCGTACCCTTTTCCAGTTTTGAATTGGTGAGCGACATGTTTGCGTGCCAGTTCAACCAATGTGCAGCTTCGGGTTAAGCAGAAAGACATTAAATGTCCTCGCGAAGAAATCGGCTGTAGCTCAATTGGAATCGCCGCCTGGTTTTTTGCCCGCCTACACGGACATTCGAGCGCATTCGTAGTTTTGAGCCATTTCCTCCAACGTCCGGCTTTAGTGCGAATGCAATCTAAGCGAGAAAACATCGCACATCGTTTGAATCATTTATCACCTTCTTATGCACAATACGAGTATTGTTTTGTTGTTATGAGCCGTTGCACGCTTAGAATGTTTAGCCGCGGTTTTGCGGTGGAATGAGAGAAGGAATGTATATAACACTATTAAATTTCCTTTGTTCAGAAAGGCAAAGCAGTTCCGAAAGACCAGTGCGAAGGTTTTTTACAATGCACAATAAGCTTCAGTGGCTCTTCAGCAAAATTAGTGGTTTCTCTGAACAGAATTTATTTACAGGAATTAAGATTGACATTGTTTTGCAGCCTCTTCCTCTCTATCGAAGTGCTCTACAAAGAACACTTCAGGATATTGAAACGGCAACTATAGTAGTACCTGATTCAAGGAAGCTGAGTCTATATCATTTCATTACATCGTGGTACATCGGTGTTCTTCTCTACCTGCGGCGGGTGAGTCCTTCTCTAGTCTCTCTATTGTAATTGGCATAGTCGAGCGCCATTGCCAGCAGAAAACATCTTCAATCGTCATAAAATGTTCTGAGTATCTAAGTGTCGCACTTAGTGCGTACACTTCGAAACGACGCTCATGCACTGGAACTACAAAAGAACGCTGGATTTTACCCTCGCTAACACTTGCTTCTAAATTGAAAGCAAATATGCATCCTGGTGATCACTTTGTTCGTAGGAATTAACGTACAACGATTTCGCCAAAATTTTGGGACATGCTCTTTTGCAACAAAGCAGAACAAATTTTTTTTAGTCGTACTAGGTGGTTCCGCTGTACCTCGCAAATTAGATGTAGTACCGTGTTATTTCATTTCGTACCGCAAACAAAATTTGTACCTGCTTCAAATAGTAAAATTAAAAAAGCTCCTAACGAGACAATTGTCGCTAACTTTTGATGCAGCGTGTAAAAAGAATCGTCCTGTTTTGTACAAGTACAAACAATTACGTACTGTGGTGAGCAATATGAGCTCGAACACGCGAGCGCGCACCAAATAGCCTCAAAACCGAGATAGCGTGATACGTGGACGACGCTGCCGAAACTGGAGGGGAAGGAGGGGTGGTCTTCCGCCCACTGTTGGCACTCCCGCTTCACTACCATTGCTGCTTAACGGCCGCTGATTGCGTGCCATCGGCCGATAGCTGCGATAACAAAAAAGAAAAAAAAACTGCATGAAAAACAAAACAAATCAAAGAGGAATATCAAAATGCCCAGCCAACACCACCTAGATATAATACAAGCATGGCCTGTGCACCACGCAGGCTACGTCACAGCGGATATCTCAGCAGCTACGTAGCCTGATAGGTCACTGGGTGTGGCTCTGTGCGTTGATGTGTATTCATATCACCGCTATAGCGGCCACTGACACGCGATAAGCTGCCAGTACAGTGGAAAGGAACCACGATGGCGCTAAGAGGTGGAAAGCCAGTGTAAGGCGCAACAACAAGCTTGCCGACACGAGGTCGTTCTGTGTAGGTAGACGGGCATCAGAAAACACGGAAAGTTCCACCATAGCGCGAGCGCATTCAATGACGGCGTGGTGGCGCAACCAAAAATCCCATCCCTGGATCACATCATGTGAACATGTGGCCAACACGATAAACTATATGCGGTACAAAACTCCTTGAATGACGATTCTGGCCATACACGCTCCAACCGGTTGAACTTGTTGCGCAAAAATCAGGAAAGTGGCGTCATGACCTTTCTTAGAGAGCGGCTAATTTTCGGCTCATCACATTTATGGCAGCACCCATATCAACAAGTGCGAGAGTCCGCACACCTTCGACGAAAACTTCCATAATATTTGCGGGGCACAGGCGACGACTTACACAGTGTGACGACGACAGAGCTCGTGCCTCCGGAGCTGCGGTAGTCAGTTTTCCGTCTCCAGGGGCTTCGGTCGGCAACGCAGGGGTGACAGAGAACGGCGCCGTGGTGAGGGTGAGCGACGGGAAGGGAATGGTCGGGACTCGGAAGCGTGTTAGTGGCCTCGTTCGGCTGGTAGCGCGTGACGTTAAGCTGGTATAGTCGATCACGTTGAGGTGGCCGTTCTTGTTGCGCGTCGTACGGGGCTCGGAAAGAGTAGTCGGGGTATCTCGGTGTAGCCGAGGTTGCTGCGAAGCGCCGACGAAAGAAGCGCGTGACGTGGCCTGGATACCCGCACTCGTAGGAAATGGGACGGTTTCCAGCTGTTTGCCAGGGATTTCCGTAGCATTGCTGTGTACTAGGCGTCCTTGGTACTCGCACAGGTTGAGGAGTCGACAAAGGTAGGGGTCATGGTGGACTTGCAGCAACAGCCACATAAGTGAGTGCCGTGGCGACTGGTGGTGTCTGAAAGGTGGACGGCAGAGCCTCAGAGACCTGATCCTGTGTCACCTGTCGGATGGCGGGCGCTAGACGCTGAGTAGTGGTTTCCGTTGTCGGTAATTACGACAGGCACGAACGTCGTCGCACCACTTCCTGGCGCACATATCGTTTAATTTCTGACATTAGCGTGTTGTGCTCACCACCGAGGGTCAACGCGCCACGAAGGTTTCGTCTGTAGCCGCTGGCCACGGTGTCAAGACCCGTTGTTTCCGCAGCTCGTCGAAGCTCTGGCACAGAGTGGCGAGTTCAGACACGGTACGCAGGTCCTTGGCCAGGAGCACCTGAAAGGCGTCCTCGTGTATGCTCTTCAACATGTGTCTAGTCTTGTCTACTTCACTCATAGAAGGGCTGAGGCACTTGCACAAGTCGAGCACGTCTTCAATGTAACTTGTGAAGCCTTCTCCCAGGAGCTGTGCGCGCCCCCGTAGGTGCTGTTCAGCACGGAGCTTGCGTACCTCGGGGCAACCGAACGAATCGACAATGCGTTACTTAAAATCACTCCAAGTAGTGAATTCGGACTGGTGGTTGTTAAAAAATAGACGCGATATCTTTCAGGTAGAAGGAAACATATTGCAGTTGAAACGGTCGTCGTCCCACTCGTTGCTCGCGCCCGCCTTTTTGAATGTCGACAGCCAATCTGCGACGTCTTGTTCATCAATGACGTTGAAAAAAGGTCGATCACGCAGGCGTAGCACAGTGGGCACAATGACCATCGGAGGTTGGGTCGTGCCTCGCTGGGTGTTTTTGTCGGCCATTTCTGGGGGGAGAGGGCTGTCTCCTGTTGCGGAGTTCCAGATCGGGTACCAAGCACTTCCGCCACTCAGAAACGGAGCTTATTGGCGCAAGTAGCACTTGAGTAGGAAGCCTATGGACGCCTAAAGCGGGCGGGGACAACCAACACGAGAACCACAGAGCGGGCGCCAACAGCTCGCGCTCGGCCCTTCTGGAAGGCGGTGGCCCACTACGGCATATTGTTCTTCCTCCCTACAACTGCAACGAAACTAGGCACGAACGCTGGTCTCACCAAAGTCCGCAGTGGTTGAGAAGCCTTGCAGTGGAGAAAGTAGATAAATGGGCGGAAAAGCCTCCCAAGACTGCTGGTCGAAGTGGAGGTACCGAAGGCGTAGCCGCGTTCCGGATTGACACCCACGCTAGAGCTCGCATCCGAAGCTCAAGAGCAGAGCGTGTTCACGGGCACAGGACGTCTCGTAGCTTAATCACGTCAGAAAAGTGCGGCCATAATCTGCAGGTCACTCCGGCCACAGGCGGCCACCGGACAGACGAGTAGCTTTTCAGTCTTCTTGGCTGCTTCTCTTGTCTCCCCCACTTCGCCAGTTATAGCTGCGTCCGTTCCCTTCCTATGCCATTCCGTGGTTATTGACAGTTCTCGCTGACTTCATGGTTTTAAGGCGAAAACATTTATTCTCTCATGCTCCCGTCCGTCCGGCGTCCGTCAGGCCGTCCATCCATCCACCCGTGTCCGTCCGCCGTGTCCATCCGTCCGTCCGTGTCCATCCGTCCGTGCCCATCCGTCCGTCAGAATGATTCCAAACGCTTGGCACAGCAACGCTAAGCAAGCAAAGCGCGAGCGCTGTAGAGTCCGACGCGACCGGCGTCCAATTGCGCACCCCGGCGGCCACCTGGCTCCTTGCCAGAGCTCGGACGGACGGACGGACGGACGGACGGACAGACAGACAGACAGACATACGGACAGACATACTACAGACAGACGGACGGACGGACGGGCGGACTGACAGTCTGACAGATAGACTGACGGACGGACGGACAGACGGACGAACGGACAAACAGACGGACAGACGGATGGACAGGCAGACATACGGACGGATAGACAGACAGACAGACGGACGGACGGACTGACAGACAGACGGACGGACAAACAAACAGACGGACGGACGGACGCCGGACGGACGTGAGGATGAGACATTAAAGGCTTTCGCCTTAAGAAATAAAAAAAATCCCAGCATATCCACGAAGTGAATGGTGAGTGGGCGAAGCTCGGAGGGATCACTCGGGTAACCGTGAATCCCCCCCCGTACATTGCCCACTCGATCATGCAAAGGCGTGACAACACGTGTCACGTCTTTGCATGATCCTGGGTGTTCGATCGTTAGCTGGGCACGAGCGTCGCCGACTTGTGTCCCGGGCGCTGCCAGCCCTCAGCGAGAACGCGAGTTCGTGTTCCACGACAGAGGAAGACGATGCCACCTACTCAGACGCCGAAGTCCACACCAGTGCTCGACGCAACGCCTCGCCTCCGCATGCATCGCCACAGAACGCTGCTGTGAGTTGCGAAAGCCACGCGTCCTTCATAAACTAGAGGTGGCTACATACTATGTACTATGTACGGAGGAGGGAACGACCCACACCGTGAGGAGCTTCGCCCCTAAAAAACCGCCAGGCCTGCGCAGAACGCGCAGCACAGTCACAGCGAAAGCTGGGACAGCGGCCTTTCTGAACCTTTTTTAAACACTCTTGGGGCAACTACTACAAGCGCAATTGCATGGTACCCACTACGCCATAAATAATTTTTTTTGTAGTGGGGAAGCGCCTACTATGCCATTATTCGTCATTCTTCGGAAAAGCGCGGTACCCGCTACACTCTTGTGACGCATTATGTGCACTTTGTTGATACTGTGGCTGACGACGATGAAGAATTATGCCTCAGGCTTTTGTAATGGGTTGGAGCATTGAGCGACCCACTCGTTACGCAATTCGCATTGTGTGACGCCTGGTTCTTGCTTTACTGCTCTAAAATGCTTTACAACACACGTTAACGCGATTCCTTACTCGACATGAAGCCTGCATAGGGTCAGTTTGCACCGCAGTTTCAAGCCGCGGGTTAGCTCAGTGGTAGAGTGCTGGGCTGCCACGCAGAGGACCCAGGTTCGATTCTCGTTCTGTCGTAGTTATTTTATTTATATTTTTCTTATTTCGGGCTCTATTGGTTACGGACACCGGCGGCGGCGGCGGCGGACAACTACGGCGCAGAAACGACCCTTGTTGTGATCTCATAACAGCTTTCGCTGTAAAACACCTAGGATAGAATAGGAATCGAACCCGGGTCCACTGCGTGGCAGCCCAGTACTCTACCACTGAGCTACGCCGGTGCTTGAACCTGCCTTGCAAACTGACCCTATGCAGGCTTGATGCCGGGTAATGATACGCGTTAACATGTGTAATGCAGCGTTTTATAACAGTATAGTAGCAACCAGGCGTCATACAATACAACGAGTGGGTCGTTCAATGCTCCAACCCATTACAAAAGCCTCATGCAAAATTCTTCATCGTTGTCAGCCACAGCATCAACAAAGTACACATAATGCGTCACAAGTGTATAGCGGGTAGCACGCTTTTCCGAAGAATGACGAATAATGGCACAGTGGACGCCTCCCCACTACATAAATTTATGATGATTTACGGCGTAGTGGGGACCACGCAAGTTGCTTGTAGTAGTTGCCACAAGAGTGTTTAAAAAGGACTCTAGAAAGGCTGCTCTTCCAGCTTTCGGTGTGACTGTGCTGCGCGTTTCGCTCAGCCCTGGCGGTTTTTTTCAATGCCCGTGCAAACGCTCGCTCCTCAATGGGAGCCGTCGGTCCACCTTAGTTCAGGGAGTGGTCGTGATGCGACGCCACATGAAGGGTAGCGCTGCTTGCGTCACGCGCAACGTTTTAAGAACCATTAAGTTTCGCAGCTCCGCTCGCCAGCCGGCACACGCGGCCGACGCGTGAATTTACGGCGCTGCTGTTCTATTTTGCTTCACTTGCCCTGGCCCCCGGGATCAGATCAAAAAAGCAAATATTACGCATATCTGAGGCATAACATATATTTGCTTTTTGACCGACAATGTTCACAAGTATGAACGCAACTCCCAGTTCAAGATGGCTGGGCGTTCAGCAAGTGCTTAAACTTTGGCCAGGTGATTGAATCGTTTGACAGACAGACAGATAGAAAGACAGACAGGCAGACCAAAATTTCAGCGTTAAAGTATCACAAGAAAGACTATCGTTTTTAAAAAAGTTCCGTGAATGGGTGTCGAACAAGCGACCACTCGGTTAAATATTGCCATGCGCTATTCTTATTTTCACTTTTGTTGTATTCGGTTTTCGCCCACAAAGACCGTCAGCAAAGCTCAGCTCAAACCGCGCCTTATTGTTCTGGAACCTTCGCGATTATTGTAGATCGTTTTGTTAAGATTGCGCGCAAGACGCGACCACTCGAGATTATTCCTGAGCTTGCGCGATGACGAGTGATAAGGCTAGAATGTTCGACGCGTGATGCATAAAAGCCGGCGCGCTCCAACGATGTTCAGTTTGATCGCCGGCCGACGCTCTGTTCGCCGCTATCAGTGCCAGCGTGTATTGCTGTAATTCTACTTTCTGTTTACCGGCCACAAGTCCGGCCTAATAAACAGTTTCATTTTGGACACGTCGCCTGCTGCCTTCGTCGACGTCACGACCACGTGACATCTGGTGGAGGTGCTGCTTCGTTCATGTACCGGACGCCCCCGTCAAGTCGTCAACCCAGTCCCAGTCGTGAAGGAGACGTCGACGCCAGCCTTGACCAGCGAGCTAGCCGCAGGCAACGAGGGCTACATCCAGAGTTCGGGCCCCTACCGGATAAGACTCGAAACACCAAGGCCACGACTACTACTGCGGCAACTATGACAGCCACGGTACCAACACCCACCACGGTCGTTATGCAGCAGCCAAGGGAGCCACCGACATTCCATGGAGCATCGTTTGAAGACCCGGAGACCTGGCTGGAGACGTACGAACGAGTTGCCACCTTCAACCACTGGGATTCGGAAGAGAAGCTGCGTCGCGTCTACTTCTACCTGGAAGACGCGGCAAGGACCTGGTTCGAGAACCGGGAGTCTGGACTTCAAACCTGGGATCTCTTCCGTGGCGCATTCCTTGAAACATTCATGAGCGTGGCCCGCAAAGAAAGGGCCGCTTCTTTGCTGGAGACACGGGTACAGCTACCCAACGAAAACGTCACCATCTTCACGGAAGAGATGACCCGACTGTTTCGCCAGGCCGACGCTGCCATGACCGAAGACAAGAAAGTTCGCTTTCTTATGCGAGGAGTCAAGCAGGAGCTCTTCGCCGGGCTGATGCGGGATCCACCTAAGACCGTCCAGGAATTCCTGTCGGAGGCGACGACGATCGAGAAGACACTGGAAATGCGCACCGGACAGTACAATCGCCGCTGTATTCAAGACAGCGCGGCTGTTCAGGCCCTCGACTCCAACGAGTTGCGTGAAGTGATTCGTGCCATTGTGCGAGAAGAGCTGCGAAAGCTCGAACCTTCTCCGCAACCTGTAGTGGCGTCGATTGCAGACGTTGTACGAGAAGAAATTCAGCATTCACTGAATGTTCCTCAGCCAGCCCCAACGCAGCCACAAGCCATGACCTACGCTGCTGCTGCCCGCCGTCACGTCCCCCCTCCGCGCCCACACCAAGATGCCGCCCCGCAGCACTTCCGTCGCCAGACGCCGCCGCCACCGCCACCGACGCCCTACCGTCCTCCCGCCGGCCAGCGCTACACACCTAGGAAAACCGACGTTTGGCGCGCCCCAGACCACCGCCCGCTATGCTACCACTGCGGTGAAGCCGGGCACACGTACCGCCGCTGCCAGTACCGACAGATGGGCCTACGCGGTTTCGCCGTTAACGCGCCTCGTCCTCAGCGGGGTGAACGACCGCAAGACATCGCCGACTACCTCGCAGGAGCTCAGTGGACGCCCCGACGACCTTCCCGCTCACCGTCGCCCGGCCGCTACATGTCACCGCACCGCCGGCAGTACACTGGCCCAAACCGGGGCCGGTCACCTAGCCCGTACCCGGGAAACTAAGGGCAGCAACCGATGGAGGTGCGGTTGCTGTTCGACGAAATGCCGAAGATCATCCGCGGCCGCCGACGACGACAACGCGACGAGACCTGTGCAAAACGACGCCAAGCAGACGAAGCCCTACCGACGAAACCTCGCGGACCGAAGAAAACCTGACGACGCAGCATGGAAGCACCACAACATTTCGACGCAGCCGTGATCCGACGCCGCGACCCAACCGCAACGCACGACGACGAACCAGCGACCTCGACGTAATATTCGACGGCCACAACGTCACCGCTCTCGTCGACACTGGAGCCGACTATTCCGTCGTCAGTGGGTCTTTCGCGACGAAGTTGAAGAAAGTAAAGACTGCTTGGCAAGGCCCTGAAATCAGGACCGCTGGGGGTCATCTGATAACACCGGCCGGTGTCTGCACCGCAAGAGTCACCATCAATAACCGGACTTATCCCGCCAGCTTTCTAATTCTGCAGCACTGCTCCAGGGATGTGATACTGGGGATGGACTTCCTAAGTCAACACGGCGCCGTCATCGACCTGAGGTCTGAGTCGATAACACTGACTTCAGAAAAAGCGTTGCCGCCCCACACGTCGCCGGAGAATCATGCCTTGAATGTAATAGAAGAGCAGGTCACCGTTCCGCCTCTCTCCAGCGTCGTCATTTCCGTCGGCACCGAAATACCCGCTAACCTTGAAGGCGTCGTCGAGGGCGATCAGCACCTGCTTGTGAACCGTCAGATTTGCGTCGCAAGAGGCATCGCCGAGTTGCGCGACGGCAAAGCAAAGGTACTACTGACAAACTTCAGCCACGAATATAGGCACCTCAACATTGGTACGACGGTCGCCTACATCGAGAAATTCGTGGACACCAGCAATGCTTTCGCCCTCTCCGATACTGCCGAACATTCTTCCACGAATCGAGGTCCCGAAACAGATTTCGGCGTCAACCCCAGCCTCCCAAAGCAGAAGCAAGACAAGCTCAAAAATCTGCTCCTGCAATTCAAGGACTGCTTCTCATCGTCGTCAAGGATTCGACAGACCCCAGTCGCCAAACATCGTATCATAACTGAAGAAAGTGCCCGACCAGTCCGTCAGAGCCCGTATCGAATTTCGACGCGAGAACGCGAAGCCGTAAAGAAGCAAGTCGACGAAATGCTACGCGACGACATAATCCAGCCGTCCAAGAGTCCCTGGGCGTCTCCCGTGGTGTTGGTGAAGAAGAAGGACGGGACGCTACGTTTCTGCGTCGACTATCGTCGCCTGAACAAGATCACGAAGAAGGACGTGTACCCCCCTCCCACGTATAGACGACGCCCTGGATCGACTCCACAACGCGAAGTACTTTTCGTCGATGGACCTGAAGACGGGCTACTGGCAAATCGAAGTCGACGAGAGAGACCGAGAAAAGACTGCCTTTATAACACCAGACGGCCTGTTCGAGTTTAAGGTCATGCCTTTTGGTCTTTGCTCGGCCCCCGCGACCTTCCAACGCGTTATGGATACTGTACTGGCTGGCTTGAAGTGGCAGACTTGCCTTGTGTACTTGGACGACGTCGTTGTGTTTTCTTCGAACTTCGATGAACACCTGCGGCGCCTTGAAGCTGTACTTCAGGCAATCAAGACGTCCGGACTCACTCTCAAGCCAGAGAAGTGCCGCTTCGCGTACGAAGAACTTTTGTTCTTGGGCCACGTGATAAGCAAATCCGGAGTACGCCCCGACCCGCAAAAGACAACCGCCATCGCTGCTTTCCCGCCACCCACCGACAAGAAGGCCGTGCGTCGATTTCTCGGCTTGTGTGCCTATTACAGGTGGTTCGTTAAAAACTTCGCCCGCATCGCCGAACCTCTCACTAACCTCACCAGGACCGACGTCGAGTTCAAGTGGGAAACGTCGCAGGAGGAAGCATTTCAAGAACTAAAACGTTGCCTGCAAACGCCTCCATTGCTTGCGCATTTCGACGAACACGCCGAAACAGAAGTGCACACCGACGCGAGCAGCGTAGGACTCGGCGCCGTCCTTGTGCAGAGGACGGACGGACTGGAAAGGGTCATCAGTTATGCTAGCCGGTCGCTATCCAAGGCAGAGGCCAACTATTCCACAACAGAAAAGGAGTGCCTCGCCATCATCTGGGCTACATCAAAGTTTCGCCCCTACCTTTACGGCAGGCCCTTCAAAGTTGTGAGCGACCACCACGCCTTGTGTTGGCTAGCTAGCTTGAAGGACCCTTCTGGTCGCCTCGCACGGTGGAGCCTGAGACTTCAAGAATTCGACATTACCGTCGTTTACAAGTCCGGAAGAAAACACTCTGACGCCGACTGCCTGTCTCGTGCCCCCCGTCGACCCACCGCCGCTGGACGACCAGAATGATGACGGCTTCCTGGGAACCATAGGTGCCGACGACTTCGCCGAGCGACAACGCGCCGATACGGAACTCAAGGGCCTTATGGAATACCTCGAGGGCAAAGCCACCGTGGCTCCAAAGGTATTCAGACGAGGACTGGAGTCGTTTTTCATGCGCAACGGCGTTCTCCTAAAGAAAAACTTCTCGCCACTTCGGGCCGACTCCCTCCTCGTAGTACCTTCGGCATTACGACCAGAAATTCTGCATGCTTTGCATGACGACCCGACGGCTGGACACCTTGGATTTTCCCGTACGCTGGCAAGGATACAAGAAAAGTACTACTGGCCTCGCCTCACTGCCGACGTCACCCACTACGTGAGGACTTGCCGAGATTGTCAGCGACGGAAGACACCACCGACTAGGCCGGCCGGACTTCTGCAACCCATCGAGCCACCTCGCCGGCCGTTCCAGCAAATCGGCATGGACTTACTGGGGCCGTTCCCGACGTCGAATTCCGGAAACAAGTGGATCGTCGTAGCTACTGACTACCTCACCCGCTACGCCGAGACAAGGGCCCTGCCCAAGGGCAGTGCCGCCGAGGTAGCAAAGTTCTTCGTCGAGAACATCGTACTGCGTCATGGCGCCCCAGAGGTCGTCATTACCGACAGAGGTACGGCTTTTACCGCGGACCTAACTCAGGCGATCCTAAGGTACAGCCAAACAAGTCACCGCCGGACCACCGCCTACCACCCACAGACCAACGGCCTGACCGAGCGTCTAAATAAGACCATCGCCGACATGCTGGCCATGTACGTCGACGTCGAACACAAGACGTGGGACGCCATCCTTCCGTACGTAACCTTCGCATACAACACGGCCGTTCAAGAAACGACGCAGATAACGCCATACAAGTTGGTCTACGGACGGAGCCCGGCAACGACGCTCGACGCCATGTTACCGAACGTCACCGACGAGGAAAACATCGACGTGACCGCCTACCTACAGCGCGCCGAAGAAGCACGACAGCTCGCCCGCCTGCGGATCAAGAATCAGCAGACGACCGACAGCCGCCGTTACAATCTTCGACGACGCTTCGTGGAATACCAGGCCGGCGACCGCGTTTGGGTGTGGACACCGATACGCCGACGTGGACTTAGTGAAAAACTCCTTCGGCGATACTTCGGGCCGTGCAAGGTGCTTCGACGTCTCGGTGCTCTGGACTACGAGGTCGTCCCGGACGGCATAACGAACTCTCAACGGCGCCGTGCGCGACCTGAAGTCGTCCACGTCGTGCGCCTCAAGCCGTATTACGCGCGTTAGCAAACCAGAGGACTGCACTTATTGCTTAATTATTGTACTTTCTTTCTTTATTGTTGTGATTTATTGTTGCATGCATTTTCCCCCGTGTTCTGTTTTAAGCATCGGGACGATGACTTTTCAGAGGGGGGCATTGCCACGCGCTATTCTTATTTTCACTTTTGTTGTATTCGGTTTTCGCCCACAAAGACCGTCAGCAAAGCTCAGCTCAAACCGCGCCTTATTGTTCTGGAACCTTCGCGATTATTGTAGATCGTTTTGTTAAGATTGCGCGCAAGACGCGACCACTCGAGATTATTCCTGAGCTTGCGCGATGACGAGTGATAAGGCTAGAATGTTCGACGCGTGATGCATAAAAGCCGGCGCGCTCCAACGATGTTCAGTTTGATCGCCGGCCGACGCTCTGTTCGCCGCTATCAGTGCCAGCGTGTATTGCTGTAATTCTACTTTCTGTTTACCGGCCACAAGTCCGGCCTAATAAACAGTTTCATTTTGGACACGTCGCCTGCTGCCTTCGTCGACGTCACGACCACGTGACAATATCTGAGGCATAACATCAATACGTAAGTATTAGTCGGTGTGTTCATTTATGAGAAATTACATAGATACGCAATTCTAAAGACCCTAGTGTTTCATAGGCTGCGCTGAAAATTCGGGCTGCCTCGCAAAAGCGAAGAGCCGTCGTTTGTCTCCGAGGTCGCGCGAAGTGCCGCGTGTTTCATCCGACGCACGATAGCTGGCGCAGTCTGCCCCCGTCGCTGCAAACAAGGGAAGCTCTTTTCGCGGTCGCTCTACGCGACTTCTCGGCTTTTGACGCCTTCGACTCAAACACGTAAGGCCACTTGCTACGCATTCGTGAATATCAGTGCATTTTCGAGCCCACTCTCCGCAATCAACCTAAAGGAACACTAAAGAGCAAACGATTTTTTTTTCGAACTAGTAAATTGCTCTTTCGCGGTACGAAAAACACGCAACGCGGCGCGCATCGCGTAGCGATCGGACGCGACGCACATCGTCTGCGTCGAGTTTCGGCTGGAACCGTGAAAATTTAAGTTTGGCTCCTCTAAAACTTGTGCGACTGCATCTGGAAAGTCAAGATCCTGGAGACACCCATCTTACCCAGGTACGCCTAATTTCAGGCCATTTGGAGCAACTTTTTCGCATCACCACGTAGCGGGGGAGCCGGAGCCGAGAGGCTTAGCTCGCCCGCTGCTCGATGCGGAGACGCCCGTCGGCCAACCTGTCAACATGGCGCTGCATGAACAACGCGGCTACGAGCCCACGACTCTGTCATGGTCATTTATCCCGAGAAATCAACCAGAGGATGGCCCATCAGCCATTTCGGCGGAGCAAGCGGACATTTTTCAACTCGTCGAGGGCCGGCGTCGCCGCCGAAAAAAGCAGGAGTAGCGTCTGCGTCCAGAACTCCTGTCAACAATCCAGTCACGGGAGACGCTCGCCTTCAGTCTCCTAAAGCTTCTTTTGGAGACTCTCCCTCTCCTAGTACAGAAGTACAAGGAGAGGAATCTCCTGCGCGAACTCTTGCATATTATTTTCTAGGTACTCACCTCCGGAATTTAATGCGTAATGTGCATCTTAACAGGGGGGCCACAGTCAGTAACACTTCCTTTATTTAATGCAAGAGCTGTTGCATTGTTTCACCATGTCCGGTCGACATGTCCTGGGGTAGATGTGTTGAACAATCCTATTGTTGACACAACGGCTGCTTCGTTGCTCCCGTTAGTTCCTCCGCCCCCGCCGCGCTCGCTCTAGTCGTGTGTCTTGGAGCGCGCTGACAGCATCTTTTCTTTCTGGCCACCTGCGGGGCTTCATGTGGCGGCTGGGATGGGGTGTGCTTCCTACTCTCGACCGCCTCGAGAGGTGGAAAATGGTCCAGTCAGCAACATGCCCGAACAGCTCCCTACGGGAAACAAATCAGCATGTTCTGAGGCAATGCGTCATTGCTGGTGTTTTCTGGAAGGCCGTGCATGCTGGATTTCGCAGTCTCGGCGTAAATCGCTTCGTTTCTTCTGGGCGTTGTTCTCGAGGCCACTTCGCCGGAATTCTCATTGTTGGCAGTGCTTTCTGCCTTTGGCGCAACCGCTGAGAGGCGGTTGCAGCAGGCCGTCACCGTCGCGCCCCTCTTCCCGATGCTAGAGCGATTGTACTCGGAGCTGCTATCTTTTTTGTCGGAGGAGTTCTTCTTTCTCGGTGAAGAGGAATTCCTTCGGCACTGGTCTTGCCCTTTTGTGTTGGTCTCCGACAGACGCGTAAAACTTACCTTTCGGCCTGCCTGGTTTTGGTAGGCTGATGTCTCGATTGCGGTCGGCAGAAACGCCATGTAAATGCGCAAAGTGTACACTGTCGTCCTTTATGAAAGGGAACACGCGAGCGCGTGGCCGGCGCGCTGCGGCGGCTGCCTACAGCACCATCAACCGATATCTAAAGAAAGTACGTCTGCTTTCGGCGTCATCTATGGGCAAGCAAAATAACGAGTCATGGCTGTTGGACAAGCGCGGCTAGATTACGCTCCCGCTCCGATATCGCAACTGGCGGTGCCGCCAGCAGCGGACGCGTTTTCTTTAGCTGTCGCTTGATGGTGCTGTAGGCAGCCGCCGCAGCGCGCCGGCCACGCGCTCGCGTGTTCCCTTTCATAAAGGACGACAGTGTACATATTCATGTTTTACTTGTGCTTTTTGTTTACCATGCAATGTGCATATGTGTACCTACCTTTCTGTAAAAAATTTTTGTGTGTCTGTGCATGCTCTGTTCTGTTGAAATGTTATTGATGTCCACCGTCTGTGATAATAAATTTCTCTAATCACAGACCGAGCCGCTCTGGTTTGGATATACCCTATTTCCAAACTCGAAGTGGATTTCGATAAATGCCATACAGGAGAGGACTACTCTAATATTGTCACGGGGTCGTGACGTGGACGAGGGCAGCAGTCGGCTTCTTCAAAGTGAAACTCTTTATTTGGCGTACGTGTGGTCGGGAAACGGAAAGTAAAATTACAGAAAGGAATGTACGCTGTACACTGATATCGGCGAACAGAGCGTTGGTCGTCGATAAACTGACAAGCGGTCAAGCGCGTCGGCTTTTATACATGTATCATCGAAGATTCCAGCGTTATCGCTAGTGGCCGCATAAGTTCCAGCACTAACTGTAATGTCCGCGTTGAGCACATAATCTGATCAAAAGGTTCTAAGATTATCTAGATAGTTCCCAGTCATTCGGGCGTGATTTGCGCAATGCAGCAGGTACATTGCTATGGGACAATAACATGAAAATAGAAAGAAAGGAGTGGGTGTGGTATTGCCTCCCTCTGAAAAGGCTTCGTCCCGATTCTTTGACAGACGATGAAAGTACAATAATAAAGCAAGAAAGTACAATCAACAATGAATACAAGCAAGGAAGTACAATAATAAAGCAAAAAAATTGGCTGCGTATCAGCGCGCTTCGCTGCAAATGTCGTCGAAAGACGATAGTCTTGTGCCGGCCGTACTACTATGTTTTGTCTTGCCTCAGACAGCGCCCTACTCTACGTTGAAATGGCTGCATCTGGCTGGCATTGATAAAAATACGACATCTCCCGCTAAAGAAAACCATATGTAGATGCGAAGCAACGCTTACACTGGCGGCGGCGTTGACGCTGGCGCTCATCGCAGCGTTGCGCAGGAGAGAAAACTGGGGAGGCGCAAAGCACGCAGTGATGGAGCGGTATTTCCTACTGGAACATGCCAATCGCTGCTAATGGGCAATGAGAGACAGAAGACTCCGACTGGACACAGAGACCCGCAGTCCGCTTTTAGTTAACGCGCACGCTACGAATTTTTATTGTTCAACAACGCACAGGAGCAATCTCCGACCGGCACTACCTTGCAGGTCAAGATCCAGTGTCATATATACGGGGTGGCCAGTGAACGGTTGCGCAGCGCGAGCAGCCGGTTTCTTCAACCAAGAAACTCGCTAGCAGACTCTGCCTGCGTCGGCGTCGCGAGGCGAGAGAGGGGGGAGCGTAGGAGAAGAGAGAGAGAGGGGGGGACGCGCATGCGCAGTGGGGGTGTGGACACCGCGTGAGGGATGCCCTAGAGGAGAAAGGGGTGAGCGTAGGAGGGTAGAGAGGGAGGGGACCAGCATGCGCAGTGAGGGTGTGGTCGCCGCGTGGAGGGAGAGGGGGAGAGGAGGTTTTTCTTTTTATTTTTTATGATAGGGTTTGCGGATGCGCAGTAAGGGTGTTCACGCCACACACCACCACCACGGCCACCACAGGAATTCAACTTCGCCATAGGATGCTTCACATATAAAATAGAGGAGGCGCTGCGCGAGATATGGAAGCCATCGAAAAATTCACACCATATCTACGAGGTGAATGATGATGAGTGGGGCGAAGCTCTGGAGCGCAGTCGTCGAACATGAAGCTTTAAGGCAGACGCCACCTGTGCTCGTGCGTCCTCGGCGTTCCGGACAGGCCCTCCCAGGAAAGCCGTCCACGCTTCCTCGGCCATGCAACGCGCCCACCTGCCACCGCACCAACCACAGTTCGGGGACAGCGTCTATGCCTCCTCGTCACCCCGTAACCTCCCGGCTCTGCGAATGACGACCGGGGATGGCGTCCAGGCCTCCTTGGCGGCTCAACTTTTATTTATCGGCGCCGGGATACCAGTTCACGCTACGGCACCACACGGGCTCCTCTCGTCTGGGAACGTGGTTAACGCTCCCATCGGCGCGGTTCCCGTGAAGTGGACTCTATCATCCCATCGGCCTCCAACGGACGCCGTCCACGCGTCCTTGGCTACGGGTTGTGCCGCCATGAGTACCGGAGCCGCCGCATGCTCCGCGCTCAACGCACGGCGCTACATCGACACCATGCCCCAGCCAATCTCCAACCTTGGCCCGAGGCACCCCTGCGTGACCTCGGTGGTTGTGCATTGCCTGTCGGTATACGCTCGACGTGCATCTCCAAACCAAAGCCGGAAGCATGTTCCTTGTCGGCGTTCCCGTATTCGAGGACCTGCCCGCTGACATGATACTAGGAGCTGACTACCTCCTCTCTGGTGAAGTTCACCTCACCGTTGATCACGATGAAGTCCACCTCCGGTGCTCGACTCCGAGTACCGCGTCGCCCCGACGATCCCAATTATAACAGCGCCATCTGTACTTTTTAATCGTCAACTATACGAAAACCACTAACGCCATCTAGTGATATTATTTCCAAGGACATATACACACAACGCCATCTAATGAGCAATTCTTAAAAATTGAAGGACACTTTGTACATTCCAAGGTGTGTCCGGCGAAAGCGTGTGGCCATTCCACTGACTATGCCATGTCTTTTATCTTTTACACTCTCAGTGGGATAACACACAAACCGAATGTGTGCGTGTTTTCTTCTTTAATTTTTTTACCGCCCATCGCAGCGAGACGCGAGACTAATGTTCCTCCGTTCGCATGCGTTAGTATTTTCTCGCGTTTTGCGCATCGTGCAAACGCCATCCGCGTTCCAGCGCTTAAATTGACAGGCCCTTTGTAAATTCGAAAGTGTATTCCGTGAACGCCTGTGTCCATTGAGACGGCGTCGGTCAGAATGATTGCAAACGCTGGGCACAGCGACGCTACGCAAGCAAAGCGCGAGCGCTGTAGAGTCCGACGCGACCGGCGTCCGTTTGCGCATCCCAGCGGCCACCTGGCTCCGTGCCAGAGCTCGGACAGATGGACGGACTGACAGACGGACCGACGGACAGACGGACGCACGGACGGACAGACGGACGGACGGACGAATGGGCGGACGGACAGACGGACGGACGCCGGATGGACGGACGGACGGACGCCGGACGGACACCGGAGGTACGGACGCCGGTCAGACACCGGACGGACACCGGACGGACGTGAGCATAAGACATTAAAGGCTTTCGCCTTAAAACTTACTAGAAGTGGCTACTACAACATGCTATTACAGAGGAGGGAACTACCCACACCCTAAGGAGCTTCGCGCCTAAAACGAGCTTGTGCTAAACCAAGGGCATTACACCGTGACCAAGGGCCACTGCCAGCGGCAGCACCTTATCGTCGGCACAGGGCTTTTTCGTGCAAAGCGTCGCAGTTCATGCACAGCGTCATATTTTCAGCGCAGCCTAAAAACACTAGGGTCTTTAGAATTGCGTACCTATGTATTTTCTAATAAAAGAACACATGACCTGACACTAACATATTAATGTTGCGCCTCAGGTATGCGTAGTAATTGCTTTTTGATCGAATATGTTCACAAGTATGAACGCAAACACCAGTTCAAGATGGCTGGGCGTTCAGAAAGTGGTTAAACTTTGGCCGAGTAGCTGAATCGGGTTACGGACAGACAGACAGACAGACGGACAGACCGATATTTTAGGGTCGAAGCTCCAAAGGGTGTGGGTCTGTCCCTCCTCTGTAGTTGCAGTAGTTGTAGTAGGTAGGTAGGTAGATAGCCACGTATAGTGGAATGTACCCACTACACGTGATAACGATGAAGTATAAGCGCGTTCCAGTATAGTGGAATGCACCCACTACACGTGATAACGATGACGATTACGCTGCTGACCATGGAGTATAAGCGCGTTCCAGACCACACATTCTCTTTCTGCCATGGATGAAAACGATCGAGCTTCGCCCACTCATCATCATTCACTTCGTGGATATGGCGTGATTTTTTGCGTTCAAGTATCCCAAGAAAGACTGTCGTCTCTAAAAGCACAGTCCTCAGGATCGCTAACACGTGTAGTAAGGCTTAAGGCGCACGACATGTACGACTTCAGGTCGCGCACGGCGCCGTTGAGAGTTCGTAATGCCGTCCGGGACAACCTCGTAGTCTGGAGCGCCTAGACGTCGAAGCACTCTGTATAGCCCCCAGTACCACCGAAGAAGTTTTTCACAGAGTCCACGTCGTCGCATTGGTGTCCAGACCCACACACGGTCGCCAGACTGGTATTCCACATGGCGACGCCGAATGTTGTAGCGACGGCTGTCGGTCTTTTGCTGGCGCTGGATGCGAAGACGGGTGTGTTGTCGCGCTTCTTCCGTGCGCTGTAGGTTGGCGGTGACGTCGATGTTTTCCTCGTCGGAGACGTTTGGTAACATTGCGTCAGGTGTCGTTGCCGGGCTCCGTCCGTAGACCAAATTGTATGGCGTCATCCACGCCATGCTTTAAACAAATGGCAGACGCAGTCTATTCTAGCACAGACTGGCAATATTGTAAGTTTCGCTGAACAAAGTTCATCACCGTGCCAGCTTTGGCTACTGCTATTTCATTTGTCATGTCCATTACAAGAAAACAGAACGAAATCCTGCCACCTGAATGTTTATGAACACCGGGTGCGGTAATCACACCCTTCCTGACTGTGTGTGTAGTACAATGTCCTGCATTTGCTACGCAGCGGGCTTTGCTGATTAAGGAATATAAATTCCTGGGATTTAAGTGCGCGACCATAGACGATCACCTCTTTCCAGGAGGTTGTGTTTCTCCACGCGACCAGGCCTATTGAGCTCCACTGACTTTTATGGACCAAACGGACCTGGGCACCCGTTTATAGACGTTTTTTTGCGTATTTACTTACGCTTCTCTAAGTCTTCGTCATTTGTTTCTTGCCTCTCTTCTTTCCTCTTCCTCTCATCTTCCTTTCTTCTATCCTATCTCTTCCCTCCTCCCGAAAGCAGGCACGTGTTGTGCCCCTCCAGGTGGCAGTTGCCAGCTTGCCCTCTCCCTCTTTTCTCTGTGTCCTTGTGTATTTATGTATCCAAATCAAATAACAACAATAATAAGCACATCTTAATGTACTAATAAAGCATAAGCTGTTGTGAGTTAACAAAAGAAAGCAGCCGATATCTCAGGCGTTGTAGCCCGCATAGGCGTGCGCAGGGTTCCCCCTTCAGGGGGGGGCTGGATGGATGGATGGATGGATGCTATGAGCGTCCCCTTTCTAACGGGGCGGTGACATGTCTGCCACCAGGCTCGAAAAAAAAAACTTTCCTTTTGTGTTGGCCTAATGCCTTATCTACAATGATTAAATCTATGTTATTATAGCAAAGAAAAATATAAATTCACGGTCCATCTCTCTGCCTCTTAAGGCAGAATGACCTTATTTTTCCCATTCTTCATTTTTGTCCTTTATCTCTACTTTTCTGCCACCAATACTCTAACCGTCTCTTACTTATTTCTATCGCGGACGTGTCCAGCTTTCCATTGTTGTCCCTAAAACCCAAGGCTTCATGTAAACTCGTGCCCACACGTATATCTGGGTGGATAACGCCACATTCAATCAGTGCATGTTCCATCGTTTCCTTAGTTCCCCCCACAGCATGTACATTGTTCTTCGTTACAGAATCCCGCTTTATAGCTACGCGTTCTAAGGCAACCCGACCTTGCTTCAAACAGTAAAGCGCTTCCCCTTGAATTATCATAAAACCTCTCCCTCCTTATTTCGTTTTTTCGTGGAGAGCGAAGAGACAAGTATAAACTCAGTTGAGAGTTGGGATTAACGCCGTCCGGTTGTGTTCCTTCACCGGGCGTACACGCATGCCACAGCAAGGGGGGCGAAGGCTCGTCGCAGCGCCCCCCCCCCCTTCCCTATTAAGTCAATGTATGGGGCAGACTTTGCGCCCCCCCTTCTTAGGTTACTAGGGGGGGCCGGCCGCCCCTTCTGCCCCCCCTCGTGCGCATGCCTATGGTAGCCCGTTACTGCTTGTGTCTATTGCAGGTTCTGCGCACAATGAGGGAAAATGAAAACAGTTTCAGCCGCAATCGAACCGACCCATTCTCCGTTGCTGGCTCCAAGTTCATGGTAGTCTACCACGGAGCCAACCAAAGCGTGGAACTGCCGAGGAAAATGTCCTCATACAGGTTTTTGGCCTAGCAAAGAGCCGGGTTAGCAGCTAGAGAAATTTTGCATGGAACAAACGTAGAATAGCACCAGACGCTACGGCTGGTGACTTGTGTAGCGGGTAGTTTAAAGCTGTCCTGCCACTGCGTTTTATCATCGCCTGGTAACGTGGCTACGGCCCGTCATGGCCTCCTTATGTTGCAATAGAAATGAAGTGGGCTGATGATTATGATAATGACGCTCGTCATGACACCTACCACACACCAAGACTCTCCTTGTCTAAGCTTATCACTACTGTTTGCGCAAAAGCCCACAAATCATTAGGTTAATTACGCCGAAACGCCATTATCTCTCTAACGTTCGCACTGTCCTACATACGTTTCGATCGCTCACAACTTTAATGTGCCTCATCTGTTTGGTTCAGTTGGGCTCATTATGCTTGAAGTGTTTCCGAAAAGAGCCGTACGCTACGTTTCAAGAAACTAGATATCGTCTCGTGGCATCCACATGGCTTGACCTGAAGAACAAAGAAATCCTTAGTGTAAGCTGCCTAAACTTAAAAGCAAACAACTTGGAGGACGCCTGAGCTTCAAAGAGTGGAACACAATAGCGTTGTTGGCATGCGTGTACGCCCGGTGAAGGAACACAACCGGACGGCGTGAATCCCAACTCTCAACTGAGTTTATACTTGTCTCTTCGCTCTCCACGACATTCCCTTCCCCGCGGGGTGAGGGATTTCAGTAGGCGAGGGAGAACTGGTTATGGATAGGAGGACTACCGCGTCTTCTTTGCTTCGTTTATCGGTTGCCACCACAGCACTCCTCCCTTAGTGAGTTCCCGAACGGGATTGAAGGCCCAGACGAGTGGGCGCTCTTGATAGCCGTCCACTGTACGTAAATGGAGTGGGCACCTTGTAAGCTTGGGTTGGCGTTGAAGCGGGGGGGTCCTGGCGAGGATTCCCTGGGCGGTGACCCCGCTGCGTCTTCGCTGTCCATGTGTGCTGATTTGATGCGGTCCAGCGACAAAATTTCCTCACGACCACGTCTACTGATGGTCAATTGTTTGTCTCCGCGGCGGAGGACTTTAAAAGCCCCATCGTAAGGTGGCTGAAGTGGTCGCTGAACCGCATCGTGTCGTACGAACACATATGACATGACATGACAAGAACTTTATTTGAGTCCTGAGGAATTGATATTGAGAGGAGCCAGAGGCCCCCCCCCCCCGCCCCCCCCCCCCCCCAGATCCAGTCGGTGGCTCCGCCCACGATGGGACCGGAAGTCGATTTCAGCTGCGGGTCAACGTGCCCAACACACGACCGTGGAGGCCGTAGAGGTACCGCGTGAAGCTTGCTCATGACGTTGCCTAGGTGGAGTGCGTAGTCACTGCAAGCTATGGATGCCTGCTCTGAGCCGTCCGTGAATAACTCTCCCGGCAGCCTGAGTGGCATGCTGTAGACCAACTCAGCGGCCCTACAGCCAATATCCTCTTTCACGGTTGACCTTATGCTCAAAAAGACGAGCGGGAGAGCCTACACTCAGTTGTGCTCCTCGGTTGCCGTGAGCGCGGCCTTCAGCTGACGATCAAAGCAATCCACCATGTCATTGCTCAGAGGGTGGTACGCCGTTGTACGTATGCGCAAGGTTCCCATGAGCTGACTGACAGCAGTGAAAAGGGCGCATTTGAACTGTCGGCCATGGTCCATTGTTATCGTGGAGGG
Source organism: Rhipicephalus appendiculatus (assembly GCA_030522465.1). Lineage (NCBI taxonomy): Eukaryota > Metazoa > Arthropoda > Arachnida > Ixodida > Ixodidae > Rhipicephalus > Rhipicephalus appendiculatus. Next base: position 50,911 of record JALIZH010031394.1, on the reverse strand, counting down.
CACCCCGAAGCGGACTATCCAGTGGTACAGGAAAGCACTCGCAACTGTCTCGGCGGTGATGCCCGCGAGATGGATGGCCTCCGACCAGTGGGTGAATCTGTACACGCAGGTCATCAGGTAAGTATGTCCGTGGCAGGGTGGCAGTGAACCGACGATATCCAGGTGGACATGGTCAAAGCGAGAATCTGGCGTTGTGAGTGTTCCTAGTGCTGTCGAGTTGTGGCGCTGGCACGCTACACATTCTTGGAGTGCTAGAAGGCTACATATTTGTGGCAGGCCGAGCTTCGTTGCTTCGAAAGTGATGTAGTTAAGCATGCCTAGCTAGGAAATTAAGGACAACACAAACAGTGGTGTGACGTACTCCAGACGATAGTAAGCAACGTGCATTTGGTCGCATCGTCATAGTGTGTGTCGGCATATTTTTCAAACATGGCTAAAGAGAGCTGGAGCACCCTGCATAAGGCATGTTTGTACAGCCTCGAATAATTGTGTCGGTGGCGCAGTGGGTAGAGATCCTGGTGCTTATTACCGCGGACCGAGAGGTCGTGGGTTCGTCCCCTAGGTCAACTGCGTTGACAATTTTCCACAGCGAAGTTGTTTAGGCTAGCCTCAATTTGTGCGGGCTGCGGGTATGTGCTGTGTGGCTTAAGCGAAAACTCTCATCATCATAGACGGATATCTGCCACAGAAGTTGGGTAAATCTCACTACTCACTACTGGTCGACTAAAAATGAACGAGGCAACACTTAGGCCAAGATATGGCTGTGAATCGACGGCGGCGAGCCGAAGACCCCGTGTACGTACAAAGAGACGATACTAGGGAATGGGACAGGCAACGGCGGCAGCGAGAAGACCCCGAAGCGTTGGAAGGCTGATTCCAACGACGACATGCGTCAGCCTTCCATCGGCTCATAATTCCATCTATTGGAACTGAAGCTTAAATAGGTACCTTTCTCGCAGCTCTAAGAAATATTAAATCAATCTCAGTTGGTGAATTCCTCCCAATGAGTACATCGTAAGCGTGCGTAATCAATTATTCATTTCCTGCCAATCGAAATGACCAGCACAAGCTGAACAATACCTCACTTCCAGCAGCAGAAATCGTTCATGTAGGACGCTGCAGTCGGCACGGCAAGCCACTTGGCATACAAATTAAACTATCAAATGCCTTGCTGTCGCCTGTTTTACTGGTGCCAGAGCAGTCATCAAGACCCATAGCAGGCAAACGGCAGATAAAAGTGACGTGTGCAATTTGGGGTAAGAGGCTGTTTTAAATCTCAATCCAGCGACTGCTGCTCCTGCGTATATTTTTTCCGCGTCTTAGATGCATTCACACAATTAACGATCGACCAACTCGCCCAACTAGAGTGTTGTACTGAATGCGAATGAGAGGCATTCCGCTGTTGTATAAAAAGGAAGACGGCGATAGATGGTTGTGGTTGACGCTGGCGCTGTGGTAGAGAGTTCTAAGGCTTCTGGTGTGCTCTACCTGTGGCCAGACATACATTTCGAAGAGGCTTCTGCGAAGTTCCGTCCAGTACAGCTTGAAAAAAGGAATATCATGATAGGTGTTATCGCATTGTTTTATGTAGTTAGGTTTAGGCAATGTTGTGTTTGTATTACGAACGTGCATTTTTTCAGGGTTTCTTCAATTCCACAGCATGGCTATCCTGACGTTCGTCGTGCTATTGGCGTTGTTGACAGGTAAGACTATGGTGGTCCTTAGGCGAGTAAAGGTTGCTTTCAAGAGTGCTCCGAGAACACGACAGTATTGCTCGGAATATAATTTACATACACGACCTTGGATGGGCTGAGCGCAATCTTTGACCGACGTATCTTTGGCCGATGTAGATAGGTTGTTTTCCTCTTCGCGCTTATCTAGCAGCTCTATGCTGGATGCGCCGTTGTAGTAGTGTTCCTTGCTCCCTGCAGTCCTGGCGAAACGCTTACGACCAGCGTTTGGCCAGGACTGCAACCGCTTGAACGTCGTCAGGGCAGCGACGATGGTGGTGCCTCTGCAATGACGCACCTGTTACTTGTGAAAGCATAAGCGATAACCAACTCATTCCGTTTATCACTGTCATGAACCGTGGTGAGCGAAGCATATCGTTTGAAGACAAAACGTCAGATAGAACTTCAGTTTCGGTGCCTAATCGGGCCTGTCACGTGGTACTTTTTTGCAGGGAAGCTTTCCGTTAAAGATTAAGCAAAATTTTCCAACGCTGTATGGTTTGGCGTCTCGCCATCCCTATAGCTCATTTCGTGGGATGCCTAAACTGACCACCAACTTTAGATACCTTTCTAGGTCAGTACAATCTCTCTAATACTTTCGAGCAAAGGGAAGCGTGCGCGTCAGCTATGACCAGGAGGTACAGTTTGCTCTCCTGGGTCACGTCAGGCAGGCGGCAGCAGCCAGTGGGGCCCCACCTATCGAGTTCGTGACCCCTTATTCGGCATCTTTATGAATAATGTTCTCTCGTTCTCCCCCTGTAAAACTATCAGGAATGGGTATCAGCCATTAAAAGCGGGCAATCCAAGTTGACTTTCCAGTGAGGCTAGGGAAGACAAGCTTAGGAAGACACTAATTACTACTGACCGAGTCCATCTTACTTAAGCGTGATTGACACACTTAAGGGTAGATGTGAGTCGAAAAACGCGTTTTCTTCCAAAATTACATATTTTTCGTTTTTATTTGCTTTCACAAGTTCAGTTTCTCTACTTCCACGACAAAAGAAACTGAAGATTGTAATTAAACTCGAAGTAGGTTAAAGTCGCTTTTAAAGAGCACAAGGTAGCTACTAAAAAACTAAAAGTGCTCATTGTCTAGAGTCCCCTGGAAATTGTCACCTCGCTGCTTGCCATTGCATTTCGCTTGAGGGGTTCACTAAAGCCACATGCTCAAAATAACCATGATTGCCAAGCTCTCATGATGGAATAAATCATCTTAAATCACAAATCTTTTCCTCACAGATGAGCTTTCACTTATGCCTTTAAAATTCGCTTTTCTCAAGATCCCTTTTTGGGCAACTTCTTGAGTTTGGACATCATGTTTTTGGTACTTCTGATAGCTCGATCGGGATGAAATTTTGCCCACATATTCCATACCATGTGAAAGGTGCAAGTATCTCCTTTAAAACTTGATATCGCCTGTATAATTATTACGAACTTAAAGTAAACAATTAGTATGGGCTGTGGATTCTAAGCATTCTCGCATTGCAATTTTTCTTGACCATCAAAATGTTTTATACGCACTTTCTTCATAGTTATTTGCATTATACAGTTAATGTGGAGCAATATGAGCAATTAATGGCTCGGAACCATAAAAGTTTAGTGGCATAAAAAGTTTGTCCAAACGAACTATACTTTACACATTTAGCACAAAAAGAAAACTGCGCAACTTACTATAAAACTAATTACATATTTAAAATCAGCATAAAAGCCTATATATACAGGAAGAGTTTAATTGCCTTAGGCTACAGATTAACGCAACTTTTTTTCCGAATCACATCTCCCCGTAAGTCGGACTAAAGCTAATTATGACTAATTGTAGTAAAGTAAGATTAAATTGTGATTGATCTCACCAAACCCCCACGAGATACCAGAGCTGCATGTGGCCTAATTATGCTAATACACCTAATAAAAGCCATTTAGGTGGAGGAAAGGTAAGCATATCCAAGTTTAATTAAGCATACCCGGGCAAGGTATCGCTAAATTATGCAGTATATAATGAATTCTATCTAAGCCAAGTATAATTAAGCCAAATTAATCCAAGCAATCCAAGTCGAATTCCCAGTGAGGATAGTGAAGCCAAACTCAGGAAGACACTAATACTGAAAGAGTGAAGCCTAAAAAAATAAGTGTTTCTCCTGCTAATTGAGAATACACTAATTAAGGCTAGTTGTAATTGAACCAATCCCACCCAAAGTGCAGAGTTCTCTGTGACCTTATTATGCTAATTAAACCTAATGAGACGAATTATTCTTAATTAGAAATATTTTAGGTTAAGCCAACCCGGGTCTAGCTAGAAGATCACCAGCTCCGCTGTTACTCAGCCTTTCTGTATTTCTTGAATTTCACGGGCATCTACAGGAAGCAAACAATACTAACACTTAATAGGTGCTAAGTAAGAAACCACCTAAGTGGACGTTTTGCAAACGATTCTACAAGTGTATTATGGAAATTTCTTGTCTAGATTCGATGCTTATGCTTAAAACTAGGTTAGTATTGTTCTCAAATTCTGGACACAAAAAAAATTCCCCATCTCCCGCTAAAGGGAACCATGTGTGGATGCGAAGCAGCGGGGAGATAATTAGCTTGAGCGGGAGGAAAGTCGCCGCTCTCATTTCACGGCATCGCGGCGCTGCGCAGGAGAGAGAATGAGGCGCGCGCGCTCCGTCATTTTCATACCGCGGAACTACCGTGGCGCCCCCCAGCGGAGTATGCAGCTGTCACACCGCCTGTCGTTCCGTAGAGGATTCCTAGAGGAAAGGACGGGGGCGACCGTAGGAGAGGAGAGAGAGGGGACGTGCATGCGCTGTGGGGGGTGTGGGACGCGGGAGCCGCTCCGTAGAGTAGATGATTACAAGAGGAGAGAGGGTGAGAGGACACGCATGCGCTCTGGGGATGTGGGACGCCGGAGCCGCTCCGTAGAGTATTCCTAGAGGAGAGAGGGGGAGAGGACGCGGGGGGCCGCTCCTTAGAGTAGACGATTCCCAAAGGAGAGAAAAGGGTGAGCGTAGGACAGAGAGGGGGGGACGGAACGCGCATGCGCTGTGGTGGTGTGGGACGCGGGACGGACTAAGCCCGCTCCAAACACATGCAAGCAAGATTAAGGAATGGCGTCAACCTGGGCGACAGACACCACCTGCCTAGCCACTGCTAAGCAGCCTCTCTGTGCTCTCGGCCATGACTCATAGAATGGGGTCAACCTGGGCGACAGACACCACCTGCCTAGCCATTGCTAAGCAGCCTCTCTGTGTTCTTGGCCATGACTCTGATGAGTGTGTTAGGGTTGACGGCCTTCATATTACTACAGTGTTCTGGTTCGCATAATGGGCGCTTCCCTACTTCATGAAAGTGGCGGGACGCGGGACGGCGGACGGGGGGACGCGGGAGGGACAGAGCCCCGAGCATAAGATGCTTCGCATCTAAAATTCCCCATCTCCCGCTAAAGGGAACCATGTGTGGATGCGAAGCAGCAGGGAGATAATTAGCTTGAGCGGAACGTCGCCGCTCAAGCTAATTATCTCATTCTCTCTCCTGCAGAGGAGAGAGAATGAGGCGCGCGCGCTCCGTCATTTTCATACCGCGGTACTACCGTGGCGCCCCCCAGCGAAGTATGCAGCTGTCACACCACCTGTCGTGCTCGCCGCTCCGTAGATGATCCCTAGAGGAGAAGACGGGGGTGACTGTAGGAGAGGAGAGAGAGGGGGGAGGGGACGTGCATGCGCTGTGGGGGGACGCATGCGCCGCTCCGTAGAGTAGATGATTCCTAGAGTAGAGGAAGGGGGGTGAGCGTAGAAGAGCACAGGGGAGGGGACGCGCATGCGCTGTGGGACGCGGGGGCCGCTCCGTAGAGTAGACGATTCCTAGAGGAGAGAAAGGGGGGTGAGCTTAGGAGAGAGAGGGGGGAGGGGACGCGCGCGCTGTGGGACGCGGGACGGACTAAGCCCCCTCCAAACACATGCAAGAAAGATTAAGGAATGGGGTCAACCTGGGCGACAGACACCACCTGCCTAGCCATTGCTAAGCAGCCTCTCTGTGCTCTCGGCCATGACTCAAGGAAAGGGGTCATCCTGGGCGACAGACACCACCTGCCTAGCCATTGCTAAGCAGCCTCTCTACTCTCGGCCATGACTCTGATGACTGTGTTAGGGTTGAGGGCCTTCATATTACTACAGGGTTCTGGTTCCCATAATGGGTGCTTCCCTACTTCATGACAGTGGCCGGACGCGGGACGGGGGACGGGGGACGCGGGACGCGGGAGGGACGGACAGAGCCACGAGCATAAGATGCTTCGCATCTAAAATGCAACTGGCAAGCAACAAGCATTTGATCGCGTCGTCATGGAGCGCGTCCGTATATGTTTGAACTCAAGATAGATTACATGAGCCAGCCCATGTGACATGTATGCGTAGGACAGAAGTTCAAGGGAAGATGGAAGCTTGAGACGAAAAATTGATCAATAAGGGCTGTCGATGAATCCGACGTTTCCATAAGTGCACTTGTCTTCTAAAAGACTGCAACTTCTTCAAGGCTGCAAGACGTTGCAATGTTGAAGAAGACAAGTCCGCTTGTCGAAACGTCGGTTCCAGCGACACCCCGTGTTCATGAATCTTAGCGTATTTGCGCGTTTCGAAACACCAGCTATGAATATTGACAGTTTAAAGCAATTTGTGGCATCTTGTGCCTTGCACTGTTACAGGCCTCTAACGATAATGTGTATGTACTTGTTGTGCGAATAGTGAAGATAGTAGGGGTGTGCGATTAGTGTGTGAATAGTTTCAGAAGCGAATCGAATATGAATCAAATAGTGACGACACCGAATCGAATGCGAATCGAATACTGTTCGAATAGTTTTCGAATACCAAGGCAACAATTTTCAGAGCAGGCCTAGACTGGTCAGGTGGTGATTTTAGAAACAGTCCAAGACTTCCACAAATTTATTCTAAACAAATATTCACGTGCTTTATAAAAGGAACATTACTATTACATTTAACCGACAAAAGATACTAGAATTATTTAAACAGAGGAGCAACTAAATCCTTCGAAATATCTCGTAATTGCAGATTTAAATATACAGTGACTACAATATTAAAAGCGGTACTTCGTCGACAACTTTTAAATAAAATTGATACTAAAATAGTTAGGATTTTGCATGAGTTAACATCATAAGGAATTTCATCGTAAAGATAGTTGATTGCTCACACTGCTGCTTCGGCTACGCTGCAGTTTTAAGCATAACGCCTTCATCCTGTGATCACTATCACGTCGATCGATAGTGCCGTAAGTACATGGGTTCCATGCATCTGGGTGATTTGATGAAGAAAACAAGAAAAATTACGACTCGCTGTTGCCATGCGGCATCCCTTCGAGCATTTTTCATCGTCGCTGATTATTTTAAAGCTATTAAAAAAATATTCGGTGTTTCGAATATGCTCTATTTGATTTCAGTGGCATATCGAGTAAAGAGTTATTCGATTCGTTATTCGAAACTTTCGAATATTTGCGGACACCTAGGTTTTGTTTCGTGTTGAAAGAATACGCACGACGCACCCGTGTTCGTCTGGTTGTTTGCTTGGTGCAGAATGGCTTTTACCGGCTGCATCTTGACCGACTCATTGCAGCGATCTCCATTCTACGCAGTTTTAATCTTATTCGAGAGGTCAGACGAACCTGAGTTACATATCGTAAGCATTCAAACAGCCACTACTCTTAATCCGCGCGAAAGTAGGGGACGCCAATGATCGCGGGCGCGTGTCCCGAAGCGTGCTTCCCGTGGTTTAGATTTACATTCGTTTGTGTGTTATAGCTTTGGAAGTGTAGGTGCGTGGCCATATTCCTGCGAAGCGGCATGACGGAAACTAGAATTGTTGTGTTATCGTGTTTGTGCATCGTGGTGCTGACGCAGACGCGCTTCGCTATCAGCGGTGACCCGGACTCGGACTATGGTGCTTCGTGACGTCAATGCTCGGTGAGATAGTGGCTCGAGCCTGTATATAAGAACCGCCCCTTTTTCCTTCCTGGTTGTTAGCCAGTTGTTTGTGTGACCGAATAAACATGTGTTGCACTTAGCCACCGTGTGCTGCCTGCCGGTCTCGCCCCTGTGTAGACGAAGATATAATAGTGGCGACGAAGATGGGGTCCGTGTGAATCCGCACTGCCGACAGACGCCAGGCCCTTTTGGGAGCGGAAGACTTCAACATGGCAGGGGCTGGCAAGTTCGAACCTTTCCTTGAGGACGGAGACGAGGATTTCGAATCGTACATCGAGCGGTTCGAGCATTTCCTTCGGGCGACCCAGGTGAACGACGACCTCAAAGTTTCGGTGTTGGTTACCGCTATTGGGAAGAAAACCTATCGCACGCTTAAAAATCTACTAGCTCCCGCGAAGCCCGAGGAGAAAGAATATGCGCAACTAATTCAAGCCCTCAAGAAGCATTATGCTCCGGAACCCATGGTCATAGCGGAACGTTTCCGATTCAACCGCCGGATTCAGCAGGACACAGAACCGGTGGCGGGCTTTGCGTTGGAATTAAAGAGTCTGGCTGCCTCCTGCAATTTCGGGGCATTTTTGGATGAAGCCTTGCGGGACCGTTTCGTTGCCGGGCTGAAAGACGAGACAACGCAAGCAGAGCTTCTGAAGAGGGCCACACTGACGTTTGCAGAGGCGTGCGAACTAGCCCGAAGTATTGAACTAGCCCGTTCCGAGACGAAGAAATTCCAGCCGGAGGGGCAAGAACTGAGTGTCCACGCCGTACAACGACAAGCTCTGACTTCAAGGTCGGGACAGCATCGTGGAGACTACATGGAAACCAGAGCAGCGAAAGAAACAACCGGTTGGGCTTGCTACCGCTGCGGAGCCACCTCCCACACCGACGAAAGGTGCCCGTTCAGGAAATACCGCTGCCGCGCCTGCAAACGAGTGGGCCACTTGGCAAGAGCGTGCCGATCGTCCGCCAGCACAGCGCACTATGCGGAGGACAGTAGTGGTGAGGACAATATTTTGCTACAGAATGTATTTTCGTGTAACGAGAGTGTCCGAAACTATACTGTAAACGTACGGGTCGGGGGTCGTAATGTGCCGATGCAGATAGATACGGGCGCGTCTGTTTCTATCGTCCCCGAGACTCTCTATCAGCGACACTGGGCTGGGCGACCGTTGTTGCCGTGTAGCATAAAGCTAAAAGCCTATGGGGGAACGCCGTTAAGGGTTCTGGGCAAGCTGATTGTGCCGGTAGAGCACAACAACCTGACAGCGACGCTGCCTCTGATCGTTGTCCGTACGTTGCAAAAGAGTGAGACTGCGTTGCTAGGGCGAGACTGGTTGGAATCTCTTAAATTGGATTGATTGAGTGTGGATGGGGTGGGGATCGATAGAATAGCTAGCTTGCTTGAAAGGTTCTCGGAAGTGTTTGAACCAGAGCTCGGACAGATAACGGATTGTCAAGTAAGCTTGTTGCTGAAGGATGGCACAACACCGGTCTTTTGTAAACCTCGACCAGTTCCCCTTCGCACTCCGAGATCCCGTTTCCCAACAATTGAGGGCCTGGCAGAACGCAGGGGTGATTGTTCCCGTCCTAAAAAGCGACTGGGCCACGCCGCTGGTGGTGGTTCCAAAAGGAGACAAAACGGTCAGGATTTGCGGAGACTACAGAATGACGGTGAATCCTGCTTGCGCACCGATCATTATCCGCTGCCAGTCATGGAAGATTTGTTTGTAGCCTTGCATGGGTGCAAATATTTCACTGTGCTTGACCTTTCAACCGCGTATCAGCAGCTGCAGTTGCACCCTGACTCGCAGTCTTTGCTCACGATAAATACGCACATGGGGCTGTTAAAGTTTACGCGCCTACCGTATGGGATAACCAGTGCACCCTCGATATTCCAGGCAGTCATGGACGATGTTCTAGGAGGCCTAGATAAAGTTGCCTGCTACCTGGATGGTGTGTTGATTGCTGGGGAAAGTTTTGAGGAGTGTTGGAAAAAGGTGGAAAGCGTGCTGATAAGGTTCCAGAAACGAGGCATTAAATTGCGCAAAGAAAAGTGCAAGTTTTTCGAAACATCGGTGGCGTATCTGGGTCACGTGCTGGACGCAAATGGCATTCGGCCATCCGATGATAAGGTGCGCGCTATCAAAGACGCGCCGACACCCAAGAACAAACAGGAGCTTCGAGCATATTTGGGCATGCTCAATTTTTATGCCAAATTCGTTCCGAACATGTCAGCAGAGCTGAAACCATTGTACGAGTTGTTGGGCGAAAATGTTAAGTGGCAATGGACGGACAGGGTGGCGGATACTTTTAAGAGATCTAAGGATTGGCTTATGCATCCCAGAGTACTAACATACTACAATCCGGATCAGGAACTGGGTATGGTATGCGACGCCTCGGCATATGGACTAGGGGCGATCTTATTCCATAAAATCGCGGGGGTCGAAAGACCGATAGCGTTCGCATCGAGGACACTAAGTCAGGCAGAGCAGGGCTACGCCCACCTAGAGAAAGAGGCTCTTGCAGTTATTTTCGGTCTAAAGAAGTTCCAGAAATTTTTGTTTGGTCGAAAATTTTTCGTTTACTCAGATCACCAACCCCTGGTTGGAATTTTCGGGCATCGCAAGCCAATCCCTACAATGGCAGCAGCACGGATACAGTGGTGGGCCTTAATCCTTGCAGCGTATGACTACCGCTGGGTCTACCGAAAGGCAAGCGAAATCCAAAATGCCGATGCCCTTTCACGGCTACCGCTCCGAGACAAAGCAGAGGAGTCGGAGGGCGTTTATTTCTTTTCGGTGCTAGACGAGGCTCCATTGTCGGCAAGGGAAATCAGATCGGAAACGCGTAAAGATCGATTGCTGTCCAAAGTGTTGTTTTTTACGCAGAACGGGTGGCCTGCGCATGTGTCGGACGACGATCTTTCATCATACTTCGTTCGCCGTAACGAACTGTCGGTAGACCAAGAGTGCGTAACATGGGGCAATCGCGTGGTCATACCCGGTTCGTTGCGACAGAAGGTTCTAGAAATGCTGCACGAAGGTCACCCAGGGATGACTTAAATGAAAATGCTGTCAAGGAGTCATGTCTGGTGGCCTCGCTTAACGCTAGACATAGAGCAAGCGGTGAAAGAGTGCATCACTTGTCAGTTGTCACAGAATGCCGCAGCTAGAGTGCCACTAATGTCATGGGGCTGGCCAACGCATAGATGGCAGCGAGTTCATCTAGATTTTGCGCAAAGGGACCAGCATTTCTTTTTGGTCCTAATGGACGCTCATTCGAAGTGGGTTGAGGTGTTTGTCATGACAACAACAAGTGAAAAGACGGTAGAGAAATTGCGAGGTGTTTTTGCGGCCTACGGACTACCAAAGGAGATTGTGACCGACAACGGGCCCCAATTCACATCGCAGCACTTCGGAACATTCCTGAGCAGGAATGGAATTCGTCATTCCAAATCTCCTCCCTATCACCCAGTTTCGAATGGTAGCGCCGAACGGTGCGTTCAGACCGTCAAAAAGGACTTGTTTAAACAGATACTAGACGAAGAAAGAAAAGGAGACAAGAAGTCCATACAACATCGCATAGACCAATTTCTCTTCAGTTATCGCAACACCCCGTCCAGCACCACAGGTGAGACCCCGGCCCAGATCTTCTTGTCGTGGCAGCCAAGAACCAGGCTGAGTCTGCTGCACCCGGAAATGGAACAACGCATGCGCGAAAAGGGGGGAGCAGGCGAAGCTCCACGCAGACCAGAAACGAGGGCCATGGAGAGACTTTTGGGAAGGCGACCAGGTTTTGGTAAAAGGACTCCGCTTGGACGACGACAAATGGCTGTTGGGTACAATAGCTCAGCGGTGCAGCGCATGCACGTACATTGTTCGCGTCGGAGACGAGGACCGATACGTTCACGCTGATAACCTGCGACTGCGTACATTTCAGGAGAACCGGAGCTGGCTTAAGGCGGCGGGAACAGTACTGGACGGGCCGAGAATGGAAAACAAGGGTCCGCTCTTCAGGGACACTAGAGAACCCACCTCGACCAGCACGCCTACTCGGCTCAACGATCAGGACCAACCAGCATCGAACTTAACGTCACCAGCAGCTGAATCGGCAGGGCCTTCTACCGAGCCGTCTCCGGGCCTTCTACACGACAGCGGTCCGACGCTCGACAGTGGTCCCCATAACGGCGACCCCTCGGGACAATCAACACCGCAGCTTCGACGGTCTACCCGGTTGAGGCGACCGCCAGACCGTTACGTGCCGTGAGACGAAACCTCGTGAGGGGTGAGGAGTGCTGTGTTATCGTGTTTGTGCATCGTGGTGCTGACGCAGACGCGCTTCGCTATCAGCGGTGACCCGGACTCGGACTATGGTGCTTCGTGACGTCAATGCTCGGTGAGATAGTGGCTCGAGCCTGTATATAAGAACCGCCCCTTTTTCCTTCCTGGTTGTTAGCCAGTTGTTTGTGTGACCGAATAAACATGTGTTACACTTAGCCACCGTGTGCTGCCTGCCGGTCTCGCCCCTGTGTAGACGAAGATATAATAAGAATGATCATTTCCAAAACTTCCCGCATCAACAAAAAACAAATCATTTTCAGTGGTGGAGGGAGAAGGTTAATGAAGCGCTATCACAGAAATGAATGTTGGTCATTATTAGGTGAAAAAAGTGAACAGGTCCTCAGCCCGATGAAGATGGTGCACGTCTGCAACAAAGCGTAGTACCCCTAACACTAATACATTATTTCCGCTATATCAGTAATCATTCCCCCCGAAATATATGTACAACTTACAGTGAGGAGCAATCAGGGTTCATATCACACTTTTATTGTACGCAGTGTGCGAGATTCATATGAAGATGAGCCAAAACAAATTATGAGTAATGTAATGGTATAACATTAGGTGGCTTTATAAGCAATACCTCATGAAGATACGAAAAATTCAGGAGCACGCAGTCTCTCGGTGATTGGAGGCAAACGAAACTTGGCTTGACCTACTGCGTATATTTCTTTCTTTCTATCTTTCTTTCTTTCTTTCTTTCTTCCTTTCTTTCTTTTTTACCTTCTTTCTTTCCTTCGCATTGGGCGACGCTTTCAAACGTCAGCGTTGTTTTATTAGAGGTTGCATGCGGCCGTCCCCGGAAAGCTGTTTTCGGACATACTGGGTGTATTTCATGTTCTTTCCAGCGTTCGTCAGTCTCTACTCTATCTCACTATCTGGCGGCAGCACTCTTACCATGCTGAATGAGACTGAATCACCGCGGCGGAAGAATCGTAACAGAGTGCTTAGGGTGCACGGTATTCCGTTATGCGCAAAGGGCTGGAGGAGTACCGGATTACCGGACGATACTATGAATATCTTGTGACGCTTCGTGCAACTACAATTACAGACGCATTTGTTTTCGCCTAGCGTTTTATTGCGATAGGAAATATACGGATACTGTCGATGGGTTTTTTCGTCACCGTCATGTTCCGTACAAAGTCCAAGTGATAACACCGCCACGCGAGTCCTATGTTTTGCCCGCAAGTAAAACAGCGCGAGTGGGGGGTGACGAAAGGGGCTAAGAAGAAAGGAAATGATCCAGCCATCTCCGTCTCAGGGAGGGCGCATGCGATAAAATCATCCCGCGTGCGAGGCCTGCCGTCGATTGGTGGTGGTGGTGGTTAGAAGAAGAAAGAGACGCCTAATTTTTGCAGCCCAATGGGGAGCACGGCGCAGCGCCTTAGGTCGTCGATTGCTCCTAAAGCAGAGGGGAAACGCGGTGCCCGTGTTTCACCAGGAGATGGAGCAAGGACTCCGGGGGAGGGGCGCTCAAGCAGCTACTGTGAACATTGCTCATCAGGGCACGTTCGCGATCGCAGGGGCGTGCGCTATCTGCGCAGACATTACCAAACAGCTCGTATGCCTGTCTACGTGCTCTGCTCTCGCCGCTTCGCGTTAAGATAACAGAGAGCGCGAAAACCTCGTTCTTCCGGGAATGGCCGTATTCCCTTGCACCAGCGTTTTACAGCAGAGCTCTTAAAGCCAAGGTCAAACGAACGACGTATCGTCTCGCAGACAAGTTTAAACCGGCGCAATGAAAACAACACCTAAGAACTTAGAAACACGCAAACACGCGATGCGCTTCGTGAGTGTGCGTTTCAGTGTTTTTACGTGTTGCAGTCACGCAGTTTAAACTTTTCATCTTAGTCTGTCAACCAACTAGCCCAACGACATGCCATATTTAAGTGTCGTCCGAAGCCTAGCGAAGGAGGACGAGGAGGAAGGAACACTGTATCAGCAGCCTAGTGAAAAAGGGTAAGAGACGCGACGGAAGTGATGTGTAGCATAGCCATATATAGTATATAGTAATGGGGTGGTAAATGAAAGGGAGGCTAAGGAGAAGGAGAGGAGAGGGCAAAAGGAAAACATCCATGTACAATACAGTATAGCAAGGAGTGAGAAAGAAAGTGAGGGTGAGCAGGACGGAAAGGAGGGAGAGGCTAAAGCATAGCATAGCCATGTACACTATGGTAGAACAAGTGGTGTGCAAAGAAGTTGAGGTGAGGAGGACGTAAAGAAGGATGGAGGGTATAGCATTGCATACCGGGGATGAGTCGAGGAGGGAGCGATCTGGATGCCGGAGACATGCAGGCGATCAAGCGGAGGGCAGGTTCCTTCAGTGTGTAGCGAAGTTTTGGAACTCTGTAATTGGGTTCACTCTCCAGCGCCTTCTAGTGGGTCGTCTTCTTCGGCTCCTTTCTGAAGGAACGCCGCTCGTCCTACGAGTCCCTGCTCTGCCTTGACTGCTGCCAGTGCGCATCGTCGCCAAATGCCGTCAAATATACACCTTTACATATTGGCGGAGAGTGCCGTGCCCTCACGACAACTTCGGTCCCCATTCGATGCCTCTGGAACTTCCATCCCGTACCCTGCCTTGCATAATGGCTCAAGACGCTTCCCAGAAGACGCCTCCTCCCGCACCGACCGCATGTCCTGGTGTCCCTCACACACTTGTTGTTAGTGGCGCGAATGGGACCGACGTGGAGGAGTGGCTCACGATTTACGAGCCTGTAAGCGTCCCCATTGAATGGGACGAGGCAGGAAAACTGAGAAACTTGGTTTTTTACCTCGCGGGCAATACAAGCCTGTGATACAACAACCACGCATGCGATTTTCAGAAGTGGTCCGATTTCAATATCGCCATTATCGACGTGTTTGGCCACCCTGCCATTCGTGAGCTGCAAGGCGAACAGTGTTCTCGTGAGCGGGCTCAGCAGGCCGGTGAGACTTTCACGAATTACATCGAAGGCATCCTTGACTTGTGCAAGAAAGCCGACGCGACCATGTCGAAGTCTGAGAAGATTAGGAATGTCATGAAAGGCATAGACGACGATGCCTCCATCATGCTGCTCTCCAAAACCCCCTCGCACTGTCGCAGAGGTAATCACGCTGTGCCCTAGCTACGACAAGCTGCACCAGCAGTGGTTGTTGACCCGTCGACGTCCATCACGCCACGCCGATGTCGCTGGCGGCTTGTCGGCCATATCTGACAAGTCCACGCTGTTCGCAGGAGGGAAGTCATTCAAGCGCGAGGAAATTGCACGCAATTCCCAAAGTGCTATAGGATGCAACTAGCCATGTTAATCTTCAGAAAAATAAAGATAACTTTCAATTTTTTCCTGATACATATTTAAGCAGAGATCTCACAATATTCTGCGAACTGTTGCATTCGTCGGGCCAAAGTGTCAGACCAACTATGGTGTACAGGCAGTTGATAACCAAATTGTTCTCTTGCGTAACCCTGAAATAATTGAATACGCTTGGGAGGCTAAAAACATTACAAAATTTTGGAAACCAATTATGAATGTAATAAATTGAATGTACTGTAATGTAATGTGCTGAAAGTATTTAAGGTATGTAATACATTTAATGTATTCATTGTTTTTCACATTACCTTTCAATTTGTATGTATGAATATGTGTTAAATGGTGGCGGTGATGATACTGCATTCGTATTTCTTGCTGAAGGACAGCTTTACTTTCATCTTTTATTTCTCCTGTTAGCTGTTGTGGTATTCGTCGTTTATTTATCGTTTGTATATATATATTTGTATATCTCTATGTGTTGTCGTGCTGTACCTGCCTGAAGTGCCTCACGAAGAGTGAGCCAAGCCAGGAGACAGACTATTCCTTTGCCCCCCTTCATGGGCATTTTGTGAAAATGGCCAAATAAATGAAATTAAATGAAAAGTTCTCTCTCCTGGCCTTTTCTCACTCGTAGCACGTTAAACAGCCGCCAAGCGCACTTGCACCTCCCCTCTCCGAGTTCATGCTTGTGTACCGACAGCACCCTCCGGCTCCTGCACCACTGAGTTGCGCTCAAGTTGTAGCCGGGACGCCCCCAGTAATCCCGGCGCTTGTCCCGCTCAGTTACGCCGAATCCGTCACTAGACCTCACTCGAAGCGGGTGTACCGGCTACATGCGTTGAAGTCATGCGTAGACGCCGACTGCAGCCCACCATGCAGTCATATCAGCAGCCGCCCCGTCAATCGTGTTCTGCGACATGGGTGGGGCTTGCTCTTGCGAGACGATGGCCCACATCCGACAACCGACCCTCCCTCTTAACGGGAATCGGCTCCCCAGAACAATTTATAAATAAAGTTCATTGAGTTGACTTGACCGCCCCATCCTCAGCGCTCGGGATACTGCCAAGCACCCATGGCTCATGACGCTCGTCGAAAGACAGTCTTTGTCACGCCAGACGCCATGTACGAATTTAACATCATGCTGTTTGGACCACGTGATGCGCCTGCGACCTTTGAGCGCATTATGGATACCGTTCTGCGCAATTTGGAAATGGCACACGTGCTTGAGCTACCTCGATGACACCATCGTTTTCGCTCCAGACTTCACGCATCTTCAACGCCTGCTACATGTTTTGACGCGTTTGAGCAACGGCGTCTTACAGCTAAATCTAAAGTGCCGATTTGCAACACGGTAGCTCACAACCAGAATCGGGCCCATGGCTGAGTTTCCCAAGCCGATGTCCGTCAAAGAACTGCGCAGTTTTGTAGGACTGTGTTCCTACTTTCAAGGCTTCATTCTAAACTTCACCACCATCATATCGCCGCCGACGAAGCTCATTGGAAGTAAAGGGCTACTAAATTCATGGTCGTCAAAGTGCGACATCGCGTTCCCAGAGCTCCGTCATTTGTTGACGTATCCTCCCATACTACGCTACTACGACCCTACGGCCCCTACAGGGGTACACACGGACGCCAGTGGTGTTGGCCTCGGCGCTGTCCTTGCACGGGGCAAACCCGGGTTCGCTAAATATGTCGTGGCATATGCAAGTTGTACGCTTACTAAAGGCGAGACCAATTACGCCGTTAAGAAAAAGAATGACACGTGGTCATCTGGGCTCTTACGAAGTTCCGACCTTATTTGTATGATCACGCGTTTGGTGTCGTCACCGGCCGTCACGCACTATGCTGGTTGTCATCACTGAAGGATCCTTCAGGCCATCTCGCCCACTGGGTACTTCATCTACAAGACTACGATATCCACGTACTGTACCCCCATGGATGCCAGCATGCTGACGCCGACATACTCTCGCGTTTCCCCTTGCCTGACGACAAAGTCCACTGCTCAGTATCCCATATTGCCATTTCTTGGATCTACGTTCGCACCATCACTACCGAACAGCAGAAAAATAAATGGATCGCTTCGCTGATATACATGCCTACTGATCCGTCGGCAACACCAACCACACTCGCATTGCGTCGTCAAGCCCACTATTTCAGCATTCGAGACGACCTACTTCACCGACGCAGCTACTACGCCAACGGCCGCCAGTGACGCCGACGGACGCTTCCGACGTTGTACTCTCACTGCTTATGCCACGTACTTAGGTGCATCTAAAGACGCTGTGCTATTCTTATGGTTTTTATGGAGAACAAGGCTCCCGTATGGGGAGCCGAAACGTCTGTAAACATTTTGATCTTTTTGGTCGGTGTACCGTTTGGTGTTTAGCGTGTGAAATTCATATATGATTGTAAGTCTTCTCCCTATGCCGGTGCAATTTGGCGCAAATAGAGCAACCGCTAAGCAGCTATCACGCCACGGACGTGATTCGTCCATCCGTGCAGCGCTCGTTCGGCAAGAACTGTGCGTCAACCTGTGAGATATGGGACATGAGTCAATCTTGGCACATACATCTGCAGGGATGAAAATGCGTAATATGTTCGCATGTTGAATGACGAGGGAGCGTAGTGTAGGAACACAGTTTTAATTCGGTGAGTTTCCAGCTCACCTCTAAGATCTGGCAACCACGAGCGACCCTAGTGTGCCACCGGAAGGCGTGGGTAAAATAAGCGTATCTGGCTACACAAAGGTTTACAGCATGGAGGAAAAAAATTGGCCGCGTATCTGCGTGCTTCGCTGCAAATGTCGTCGAAAGACGATAGTCTTCTGCCGGCCGTACTACAATGTTTTGCCTTGCCTCAGACAGCGCTTTCTCTATTTTGAATCGGCCGCATCCGGCTAGAGAGCAGGCGCTGCGTGACACATGGACGCCATCTGGCAGTGCTGTCGAGAAACATCACCTTGTGCAGAACACAGGGCCATTGCCAGCTGCACCAACATATCGTCGGCCGAGGGCTTTTTCGTGCATAGCGTCGCTTTTTGAGCGCAGCTTAAAAAACGCTGGGGTCTTCAGAATTACGTATCTATGTATTTTCTTATAAAGGAACATACCAGCTACCACTTATGTATTGATGTTGCGCCTCAGACATGCGTAACATTTGCTTTTTGATCGAGAATGTTCACAAGTATGAACAAAAATACTTGTGCAAGATGGCTGGGCGCTCAGAAAGTGGTTAAACTTTGGCCGGGTAGCTGAATCGGGTAACAGACAGACAGACAGGCAGTGATGCCAAGCCTAGGGATTTATCCCTAGATCTAGGGATCTTCCATTTCTCTCAGGAATTAGGAATCTTTTTGTTGAATCTAGGGATTTTTGTAAGGCCCTGGAAATGTTACATTACGCGGCTTGATTACAGGTACTACTGAGTGATCATGTTTTTTAAACTAAGAAGGCTATAAGAAACGATAATCTTGGCTATTTCCTGATTTCTTTTCTTATAAAAGACTTTTGGTGTTCTGCTGGGCTAACCGAAGGCGATAGCCATTCTGTAACGCTCGATTATTATGTGCTGAATACAATACGGGCGGAATTGAAACTTTGTCGTCATAAGTGTTTAACATGCACGCGCATATCATCATGAGCGCCCTGAGTGATGGCTGCTCTGGGAAACAAAGAGACATTTTTTCTGGTAGTTCACATAAACAAGTGCCAAGTTCGCGCTCACTGCGTGCCTTCGCCGTGCAAGTTCTCCATATTAAACAACTACTCAACCAGGAGGCTTAGAGAGAAAGAGAGCGAGAGCAGGACTGAAAAAATGGGTGACCTCGTACGGGTGTTCGGGTGTTTCCAGTCCGTCGTGCCGTTATCATAACAGCGAAAAAAGTGACGAAAATATTTGGCCAAGCGGGAAGCTGACCGAAAGTACAGAGGGAAGGCGTACCTATCAGCCAGTAAAAATTGGCCCATGTAGTGTAAATCATGGAACACTGATTACAAATGTGGAAAACTAGAGATTGACCACCACCTCACAAGCTGCAAGTACAAGAAAGGCGCTACAGACTTGCAGTTGTATAGTGCACAAAGTGAACTATACCGACAAATCTGTCTCTGTAGCAACTGGCGCCGCCTTTAAGCCCTTTATATGGAATTCCACAGAACATGTAGAAAAAAGACAAGTGGTTGTTAGTATGATGCGGCTTACTTTTAACAAGATCCAGAAAAATGGGGCCACAGAGCACTCTATGTTTATACTTTGTTAAAGGCGAATTAGCTTGAGTAATGACATTAAAATGACAATCTAGGGATTTTCTTGTAATATAGGGAATTTTTGACGGTCAATCTAGGGATAAAACGCTGTCTTAGGTTGGCATCGCTGCAGACAGACCAAAATTACTGCGAAGAAGTATCCCAAGAAAGACTATCCTCTTTAAAAAGTAGGAGGGAACGTCACGTCAAAATTTTGAAGTCCAGTTATAAAAAATGAAACGGGAGCAAGCTGAGAAATGAGTACAGAGGCTGAGGAACGAGGAGTTAACAGCGTCCGAGGAGGTTGGCTTGTGGACTAGGCGCGCGCTTGTGCATTTTTGTTCACGAGCCCACCAAAAAAAGGAAAGGAAACAGCAGCATCAAGGTAAATGAGCACGAAGGCACGGAGCAAGCAGCTTCAAAGGAGGTTAGCTGGTGGACGCTACGCGTGCTCCCTCCTATTTCTTTCTTTCGTCCATGGTTTACAGTTAGGCAACAAAACGTCTCCAAAGGGATCAGACGGCCCGGTAAAGCTTATGCTGGGAGTCATGCGTACCGATTGTGATAGAAATTACATAATTTCAATGCAATCTTACTTATATTCCTCTATAGATGTATTCCCGAAAAATCGCATGGTTGCGAATTATTACAATACTGAGCGATGTTCTTCACCGGCTCTAGAATTGTATGCTTTTGTGGGTTTTCTTGCAGATGTATCCCTAGGGCAGGAAATGTATTTAAACTGTACAAAAGATCCATTTATATTTCAGCTACACTTGTGGCTCCGTTGTTTGTACCTAATAAAATTAAATACATAGGGTCAAGTGATGCTGAATAATTATGCATGGTGTCTCTGCAGCCTTCCTGGACAGGACCTATGTGGAAGCCAGATTGGTGTACGCACAAAGTAAGTATGAAAATACAAGTATTTATTGGCAGTCTTGTTTTAGTCATGTAGTCGGCATGACAAAATAGCCACAACGCAGCTATAGCCTAATTGCCCAAGACATCATGGCAAGCAACACTGCTTAAGAAGTAAAATACAGTTGCAAATATAGCAACCAACCAATGTGGACAAAAGGGTCATACGAAGTGAGAAAATACAGCGCATGAAGCATAGGAATCTCTCAATGGAATTTAAAAACAAACGTAAAACATTAGGCTTCGGAATTGCAATAAACAATGTGTGCATAATGCACAGTTTTGAAAATGCAATATTAATATTTCACTTCCCCAAATACCCACCGCTGCGGTTTAATGGTTATACTGTTCGACTGCTGACCCGAAGGTCGAGCGATTAAGTCCCGAGTGCGGCACACACGTTTAAATGAAGGCGATGTCCTACAGGCGTGTGCGCTTAAATTTATGTGCTCGTTAAAGAATACTAGATCGTCGAAATTTCTGGAGCCCTACACTACGGCGTCCCTAATTACGATACTGCGCTTTGGGGGCTTTAAAGTACAGCAATTATTATGATTTATTTTTATTCTCAAGGCTCGAAAACTGTAAAGGACAGAGTGCGTTACAGTCCAAAATCGATCAACGCATTTGATTAAATGTAATCAAGATAAGTTAAACAATCTGCAGATCTATGAAAAAAAAAATCACAGCATATCCGCGGAGTGAATGATGATGAGTGGGCGAAGCTCCGGAGGTACATCATCAAAGACGTGATGGTGGTTGGTTGCATGTGGTCAAACGATATGCATGTGAGACCATATCGCGATGCCATGTGTTGTATGGCATCGCGATCGTCATCGTCATCAGCGTCATCGTTATGACGCTGATGTGTTGTATGGCACGCTGACGTGTTGTATGACACGCTGGCGTGTTGTATGGCACGCTGCCATACAACACGCTGACGTGTTGTATGACATCGCGATCGTCATCGTCATCAGCAGGTGGCTACTACAACAAACATGGGACGCACGACCCACGGGATAAGGAGCTTCGCCCCTGAAATTATGGACTTTCATATATGGCAACATATAAGCCCTGCTCCACCGTGGTGGAGCAAGGCTTATCGTGCTCGGCTGACCCGAAGGTCACGGGTTCGGTGCCGTCGTGGCGGTCACATTTTGATGGAGGCGTAATGCCAGAGGCCTGTATACTTGACATGTCAGTGCACGCAAAGAACACCAGATGGTCGAAATTTCCGGAACCCTCCACTATGTCGTCTCTGATAATCATATCGTGGTATTAATATGTAAGACCATTAATATGTAAGTGCTCTATCGCCCTGGAGACGACGTTCTCCTATGGACGCCTGCGCGAACGCCTGGCTTATGCGAAAAGCTTGAGTCTCGCTATATTGGCCCCTACAAAGTGATAGACCAGACCTCGCCGTTGAACTATCGCGTCACACCTGTTCATGCCCCCCACTGACCAACGCTGCCGCGGGACAGAGGTCGTGCACGTTTCGCGTCTTAAACCCTTTCGTCTGCGCTCCACAGTGTAATTCGCGGCCAGGCTGGCCGCTTCCGTTCACGGGGGAAATTAGTGTAGGCATTTATTGGACTTCATCTTCCTCATCTGTAAATAACCATCATCAGTCTTTCGCTCGGGCGTCTTCTTCGTCAGCGCCATCTTGCCTTTCGGAGAATAAAGCGTCGGCTGAACCGCGTTATTTCAATATTATTAATTTCCAAGAGATTCAATTCACATAGCAAACTTGCCTTTCGGGAAGAGAGAAAATAAAAGAGCCCTTGATATGGCATAATCCTACGTAAACAAGACAGTGTTTTGGTAAACAAGACACTGCGCCCGTTTAGTACAAATGTAACGGCGTACTATCGCGATGCAAAGAAACGTGAACAGCGGAAAGGGTGGCTTTCGACACAGTCGAACTGCGATATGCCTTGACGGTCGCTAGGCGAATATGTGCTTTCAGCCGGCCTCACCGTAGCACTATAAAATCTTGCTCTGTCTGGCACTTTGGAACCACGTGTGCGTTCCGAGTTCCAGGCTTGACTCGCAAATGATAAGCACATTCGGTGCATGAGCACAAGCAGGTGCAGGGGTCTGGCGCTACGGTGACGCCGGCTGAAAGCACAAGTTTTGCCTAGCGACAGTCAAGGCATGTCGCAGTTCGACTGAGTCGAAAGCCACGCTTTCCGCTGTTCGCGTCTTTTCCATCGCGATAGTACGTACCTGAAGAAGTTGCTTCCGCTGCCTGCAGTGCAAGTGCTGTAGACATTCCGGACTGACGATGAAGGTCTTCTCGACGTTTCACATGAAAACAGCACAAATTTCCAGGAGAGGAGAAGCGCGAAACATGTTTACAGCTGGACTCTAGTCGGAAGTTTCGCGTTTGATTGGCGGAGTGTTTGCTAACCTGGCAGTTCAATTCTTTCTTCGCCGCGCTTGCTACAGATGGCGCGACGTACTGCCTAAATGTGGCGGCGCACACTGAACTCGCTGTGTTCTGGTGTATAGGAAAGTTGCAAAGAGCATGATTTATCACTCTAGTATCAGTCTACTCAGAATGTATTTATTTACATAGGTCCATAAAGGTTCGGGAATGCATTTCGCGCTTTCTTCGACAAATTTAAAATACGCGTCAATGCCACAACGCATCAAACATTTAGCCCGGCTACGAGATACCTGAAATTTTTCGCATAACGCTGCAGATTATGCTGTTTTCCTGAACCTACCATGGTACGAAGCTTTTAGAAACTAAACAGTGTAATTCCTTAGTGAACCACGCTTAGATATAAAGTTTCCTGTGGCTAGGGGGAAAACAATGGTCGTGCTAAAATAATTAAAAAAGGTTAGCGAAAAAGTCACAGTTTCGCCACAAGGCGAAGAAATGAATGCCATAGCAACAGATTGGAATGTCAAGCGACGAAATGCAAGTAGGTCGATACGTGCAGCGCGCTGCTCACGCGCACATGACGCACAAAAACAACACGCACAGTACGAGAGCCAACTAACAATGTTGACAGCTTGACACCTTAAAGCGCTGCTCGAACAAAAACGACACACGCAACGTATTCACAGGTACAGACGAGCGCGAACTAACAAGTGTCACAGTTGTTACTTCGCTGTGTTTGAAAAGCGTGCTCTTTTCTCAAACGGGGAGACTGCAGCGAGCGAAGTGACCTTCGTGCGCTCGGTAACTATAGCGCAATCGTTCCGGCGAAAGCCCAAGACGTACAGTTCTCGCCCACCGCGAAATTAGCGCGCGTGCGCACGGGCGTCTACCCCCTACGGGGCAGAGTACGAGCGGGGCGCCGAGCTAGAGCCCCGCCGAGCGCGCCCTTTGCGCCATCTCGCTTGTAATGCGGAAAACACGCCGTATATAAATAGCTCGCCGTTTGAACGTTGAAGGACGTGCGCTTTCGTGGCTCAGCGGTTAGCACCGCGCGCTGCAGGGCGAGAGGTCCCTCATTAGATTCCGCGCGTCGATAACAGTTTTCTGAAATATTTTTCTTTGTGGCTTTTATAAATATATAAACTCATATACATATACGGGACATGACGGCGACGCCGACTTCGAAAACCGGCCGAGATTGTCCATATAAATACTACCACAATGAAATGTAGTTGGTGGTACAATCCTACCCACAGTTACACTCTAATCGAAAAGGAGAGTTCGCCAGTAACGTATAATGTATATGTACTTTAAAGGCATTTATTGGGCGCTAGGCATGGAGGAAGTTGAGCTAAGGAGAGGCAGTCGCCATTCGAGCCGCATAGCAAAAACTCTGCGCGAATCACGTGCTTCCGCAAAGCCTACTGCGATTCCTCGGTCACGCCTTCGTCTCGTGTCGTCTGCATCACCACTATATGACCATGTTGTTGGCAGAGCTTCTGGATTTTTAGCCGATAGCATTAAAGAGCTCGCTTCGCAGAAATTCCGGGGTCGGCGGTTGTGAGCGAAAAATCGTCATCTTGTCCGTGCCCGTAGAATCGAGAAAAATGTAAATAAAATCAATAACAAAAACATAGTTGATTCCTCCGTCATAGGAATCGATATAACACGAAAGTGAAAGGTGTCCTTACCGATGTAGTTGAATGTTTACTGTACATTGATATAAGAGAGCTTGCACAATGTCTCTTGGTGCTTGACAGTTATAGCACCATTTAACGTGGATGCATCCACGTTGACGCTTGGTGGCATATCTGTATCCCGACGACTAACGTGCATGATCAATGATTAAACAATCCCTTGTGGTCGTAGGTGCTTGTGGTAGCTGTAAGGTGAGAGCGTAATCAGAGAAAGCGGTGCGACAGCCAGAAGAGCGTCACTGATTGGACGCCGAACTTGGGCTAAGGTGGCCTACGCGCGGCATGTTAGAGTTATTAAACAACGCTGCCCGACCCGAGGGAGACGTCGTGTCTTCCCTGTTGGCCAGCTGCGATTTTTCGCGGGGCGAGCTAGGAACGTGGAGTTACGGCCACGCAAAGCACTCGCACGTCGCAGAGCTATTCTTCTATGGACGGATGCTATGAGCGAAGACGACGCTAGGGGTAAGGTCGCCCCCTGGCAGTGCGTTAATGCGTCGACAATATTGCACTTTTTCTTTTCGAAACGGGCCGAATGGGACGGACGCGTAGAAAGAACGCTTTGAAGAAACTAATCGTGAATTTCATGGTCATAATGCATTACTTCACTTTAGCAAGAGCACTGCGAGAGGACAGTGGTAGATATAAAAGGCTTGTTTTTAAAGCCTACAGAGTATTTGACCGTGGCGCAGTGAATAGCGGGCCCGTCATCTCTTGGCGAGGACGAAGAGGTCGTAGGTTCGACTCCCACGGGCGGAACTTTTTTTTGTCTTCTGATCGTGAGTGTTTTTTCGACGTCATTTCTGTGACGGAAATACGTCACCCAATCTTTGTGGACCCCGGCATAAAACACTTTCGTATTAAATTTCCGGGTCCGAGTGAGGATCGAACCGAGGCCGCCTGCGTGGCAAGCAGGTGTTCTACCACACAGCCGAGCTTCTGCTTGGAATTACGTTGAAAATTACTTCCTCTGCTTGGAAATGCAGTGAAAATAACTTTCATGCTTTAGAAATACACGCGTCTTGTATACAGCCGTCACAATGTAACGCGTAATATTGCAGTAATATTGCGTGGTGCAAGCGTACATTACCATCGGACGTCAGAACATGTGAATATCACAACGACATCGTGGTTTAAAGCCAGACACCCATTAGAAAATTCACACACGTAACTTAAGACCCCGTAGTGGGCCCATAGTAAGTTCGAAAACATTTCACGCGCATAATTGCTCGTGGTTTAAAGCATGCTGCCCATTACATACTATGCACTAAGTGATTCAAGTACGCACCAGGGACAGGATAGCGCTATCGCGTTCAACTCCTAAAGGCGAAGCTTAAGGGTCCCCCATTTTTAGGGGCGAAGCTCCTTAGGGCGTAGGCTAGTCCGACGTATGTCGTCGTAGTCGTCGTCGTAGTAGCCACCTCTAGGTCTCAGAATGGTCACTAGACCATTCGACCATTGCATATCGTTCGACCACATGCAACCTACAACCATCCGAGGAACCTGTATCGATCTCGTCTCGATATGGTCCCAGGTGCATTTCGTTCGACCACATGCAACCCACAACCATCCGAGGAACCTGCATCGATCTCATCTTTGCAAACTTCCCACTACGGCCCATCCAAGAACCCCCTATCCCTTCACTTTACCGACCATAAAGCAATTATAATGAAGGGTGAACGAAAACCACGTCTAGCTACCATTTACGAACAATAAAATCATTTCGTTGTATATATACAGGTTACAGTGTGCCACAGTCTTCACGGTTGCATGTTTAGTTAATTTTTCGTGCCGTCAAAAGCAGTTGTTTTCGAAGCCCGCGACAGCTTCATTGAATATTGTTGGTGCCGCAGCTTTGCTGTTCTTCGGCACTGTGATATTGCGTCCCTCAGCGCTGGAAGGCAAGAATTCCAGAACGAGAATGACAGCGCCGACTCCTTTTAATGTGAGAGGTGGCGGTGACCCGTTTCCGTGTACAACGGTCACAATTAACGATTGGAAAGCAGTGGCCTGGTGGCTTACCGAAACTTCCAGCGTCAAAAATTAAAGATTTGCCTAAGAAAAGCGTCTGACACAGTGAGACGATTTACGAAGCTGTTTGAATTGTTCGCATCCTCTTCGCGTTTTGTGCTCGGTAATTTTATCTGCGGCCAAGGCGGCCAAGTTTTCTTAGATATGGTCGCAGCTAGACGAACGATCCGTGCTGCTGTAGCTTGTCGAGAGTGTCATGTACGACATTTGTGCGAATGGGTAATGACACACAAGGGCAAACTATAATTCAGAGGCTCATAACCGTCATGAGTAGCAAGAGCAATTCAGATGTCACTGTTAGATTACGTTGCATACCCCGATCTTGCCGTTTCTGCAGAAAAAGCCTAACTGTCCGTGGCGCTTATGCTGCCTAGTTGAACCGTTGCTTGCTTGAATTAAGCTGATTGAACACCAAGTGCAAAACAAAGTTTATTGGAGAGGCGCAATATGGGCGGTATTGAGGCTGCGAGTGACACCAAGCACGCAATAAGACAGCATCGCAGCACGTTTATTCCTGATCAGCACAAAAGTTTTCGGTTTTCCGGCTCGTTTGTCCGCTGGCGGCGGCCTGGTGCGACGGAAGTCGCCTGCTCTCCGCGAGTGCCATTCGAGCATGCGCAAGCGAGATGAAGCGTAACCAATGTGGCAAGGAGGATTCCTCTCCATCCCTCCGCTTGTGGCTTCACAATATGGGACATAATAGTATCTACGTAGTATTACTTCCTCCATGGCGCTTGGGAAAGGTTCAACGGGTAGCACAACCTCGATTAACGGACCCCGAGCACGAGCGGCGTACACGATCAATGGACGGCAGAGACAGACCCGCTAAATGGCGCCTGAGCGCATGCCCCGCTATCCGCCTCGTGCACTGCTGCTTTGAGCTGTACATGTGGCGCCACCAATGGTGAACGGTGGCAAAAAGCGGTTTAGCCGTCCTTCTTTTTTTTTTTTTTTTTTTGCAATTTTCATTCAGGTTTGATACTTGCATTGCAGACGCTGCTCCACTAGACATCCATGACGTTTGTTACGTCGATTTTTCTGTTTTATTTGTTTGAAAATGACAGGCCCGTTTATTATTACTGTGCACGTGCGCGACGCAATGCATGCGTTTCTAACGTGCATGCGTTGAAGTTTTTTGCGTGATCTGCTAACACAGACGAAATAAAAACCAATGCAGCATAAAAGACTTCTCGTTTTATTGAACACTCTAAACAGTACAACAACAATGTACATCAGCGGTGTATGCTTGCTCAGGAAACGCATAAAATACACGTTCTCATCTTCGTCGAGCACTTAACTATACGGCCAAGTCTGCCAAAAGGGAAAAAAAATACGGTTAGCTAACTTGACGTTGTAACAGGCGCCACACAGCTCCATAATAATGTGTGAAAGTACTAAAGCGAGTGACCCACAATCATTCGCACAGTTTTTTTATTATTATTTCAAAGACCGTATAAAATTGAGGAGCTTCAAACTGCATTGCAACCACACATTTCTCAAAATCTAATCACTTTCCCCGTTGAAGCCACGATCCTCTATCACATGCGCTTTAAATTATGCAGAAGATTACTCAGGTTTATATAGGAAATGCGTACGCGCGACATTACTGGGATTTATATATGTGCACGCGTGTAGTATAGCTCGTATGCAAGACTCTCCTTCGGTACGTGAAACTCCACATAGAATGCGATTCTAGAAGTAACGTTAGTGGACTCGCGAGCATAAAGAAGGGCGACTATTTACAGCCTCACTCACCTTTGTAAAAACTGTATTCCAACTGCAATTCAATATTAACCGACGCAACAACACACTTGTTACCGCACAGTGCTATGAAGCAGACGCGCGAGGCCAGGCGCGGTGTTTCAACCACGGTGGTGGTTTCAACTGTAGCACAATCGTGCGCTTACAGTAACTTCGTAAAGGTTGCCGTCATATCAGTGGTTCTCACGATGAAGCACCAGTTCCCCTTCTCGCGTCATCAAACCGCTGCTACGCCGAAAACTACACACATAGCTGGCTGTCAAAGAAAAACGCCGTCTTGTAGGATGCCATCTTGAACAGCCAACGAACAAAAGTGCACGACTGAAGCATCTGAAGCATTTCCGTTGATGCGATGGCAGCTGAGTGAAGTCAGGGCTGATCGTCCAACGTGTGGCCACCACTTTTACATAATTTTAACTTTGCAACGTCCAAGAAAGTCACGGCGGAAGCGGCGAGCCCACCCCGTCATGTTGGATGCGCTGGTGACCGCACGACCGCACAGCGCGCGCTCCTACGGCAACCGAAAGAAATAAAAAAAAAAGGAGAGAGGAGTTAACTTGGAGCAAACGAACTGCGGTGGAAGCGAGGAGGTGTCTAGCGGTCAGTGTGAAATATTTTCGAGAGATGGCGCTCGTTTGTTTTTGTACAACGGATGCGCAAACTTCATTCAAAATGCATGGGATCCTATGGCGGTTTGGATTAGGGTGCTACCACTTTTGCCGAGCGGTGGCGCCACCATACCGGTGCACGAGGCGGATAGCCACCGTGCATACGTTAGGAGCCGCCACAGTCGCGCGCTGCCTCCAACGCCAAAGCGGCCATGGCAGTAGATTTGATGGGATACGTGAGCAGACGACGCAAGCGGCGGCAAACTACTGCGCCGTGCTTTGGTGCTTCGCTTGTGGCGTTTTCGTTCCCGTTTGCTTTCAAAATACGGTAAGTTGTTAGCAGCCGTGAGAGAACCGTAGTGTTAGCGCTTCTGCTTTTTTTCGGCAGACTTCGTGCACCCTCAGGCAAACGCGTCCACATGAAATTCTTGGTGGAAACGACAATGGAGGCGACGAGGCCGTTGAGAGAAACTGCGCGCTTGTAGCGTGGGCCGCTTCGGTCACTAAAGAGTCAAATCTTGTCACCCTCGGGCTAAGGCGTCAGCGAACTCGGCGGCAGCTTGAAACAGACGACAGCAGTGATTGTACTGTTACGGCGCTGCAGGGGTACTATCGCATAGCGATGCCTTATGAATTATGCTATGCTATTCTTAACGTCCATCACTGGCGGCTGGCTGATCGCGTTGATAACGCGGCCGGACTGTCGCTCTGACCACTGGCTAAGCGCAGAAAGCACGAAAAGCACTGGCATCGGAAAAGGCGTCGTTCCGCGATTGCTACCCTGTGCGAGCGGCTGAGAACATCTTTCCAAATCTGCGATTGTTGCCGATAGAGGCGCTTTCATGAGTTACGTCTGTACGAGGACTGTAGCAATATTCATGGCTATAATTGCCCCCGGGGACAAAAAGGAAGCCGTCTATCGTCCAAAATGAGCGCCAAAATGAGCCACCCGAAGTCCAAATGAGAGCCGCTCAAAATGAGTGCCACCTTTAGCGCACAGGTTACGCGCCTTTTAGGTGTAGATTATGCTCGCATTACAGTAGCCACTGTCACCGAATCTTTGAAGTCGGTTTTGTTAAGTCAGAGCATGGTTGCAGAAAGCATTAGCAAGAAGCGTGTCGTAGGTATTCCTTACATTCATTGCGTATCATAGCATAGGAGGCATATACGGCGATAATGTTTTTTATGGCGGCCAATAAACTATAGGTGCAGCCGTGCACAGCTGGCACCGTTTCCGTGCCCTGAAACGGTGCCAGCTGTGGCCTCTCCCCCTTACACTCTCCCATGAATCACGTGATTGCTCAGAGAGAGAAAAAAAGAAAGAAAACAAAACGAAAAAAAGAAAAGAAGTAAACAAAAAAAATAACAAGGAAGCAGATAAGAAAAGAAACAAAAAAACATGACATAGTCAGTTGAACGGCCACAGGCTTTCGCCGAACAAGCTTTGGAATTTGTCCTTCAATTTTCGTCGTTAAACCCGGGTGATCTTAGAACAAAGTGTTCGTATTTTACACCAGTCCCGTTCCCGCCGCATGCTTTGCATGGCATCGATTGCCACGGTACGTGGTGGGATATGCCGAATTTTTCTTTTTTCGTGTGTTTCGGTTCTTGCTTTTCTCGGCTGTACGTTTATTACTTACGGTCCCTTAAAACACTTAATCACCAGGGTTCTAATTTAGTTGCGACAGCAATTACGTGGACACATTCGGCAAGATTTCATTCATTGTTTTACCCGCATTCATTGTTTTGCCCTTGCGACGAAACTAATTTCTTCGCTGTATCATTCTGCCTTTTAACACGAAAGTGTTTTATGCCGGGCACCAAGGCTTCAGTCCACCAAGGCTTCAGTAACGTATTGCCGTCACAGAAATGACGTCGGAAAAATACGCATCATCAAAAGACAAAGAAAAAAGTTTCGTCAATGGGAGTCGAACCCACGCCCTCTCGGTTGGCGACAACAGATGCCGGGCACGCTATCCACTGCGCCACTGTCACACACTTTGCAGGCTTAAAATACACGCCTTTTATATCTACCACTAACCTCTCACAGTGGTCTTGGTAAAGTGTTGTAAGGCATCATGACCGTGACATCCACGACTAGTTCCTTCAACTCGTCGCCTCTACGTGGCCGTCCTATTCGGCGTGTTTCCAATGGGAGAAGTGAAATTTATCAACTCCTTAACACATTATCAGGTGGCGACCTTTACCAAGCGTCGGCGTGGCTCATAGCATCCATCCAGCCATCCATACCAAAAGCAGCTCTACAACGCGCCAGATTCGCCTGGATGCCTGTATGTGACTGCACGTTCCCCACTTGCGCTCGGCCGTTGCGCTCGGCCCATTGGAAGTCGCTGGCAGGCTGCATCCCCAGAGCTTCTGGACGGCCAACTAAATCTGTCTAATAACTCTAACGTGGCGCGAGCAGGCGACCTAAGCCCAAGTTTGGCGTACAATCAGTCGCGCTCTTCTGGCTGTCAGTCACACCGCTTTCTTTGGTTCCGCTCTCATCGTTAACTACTACAGCTACCACTGGCAATGACCACAAGGGCATGTTTAATCATTAATCAATCATAAATCATGGACGGTAATCGTCGGGATCGGAATGTATCACTAAGCGTCAACTTGCTGTTACGTTGAACGGTGTTTTCGCTGTCAAACACCAACAGACACCGTATAAGCTCTCTTATATTAATGTACAATAAACATTAAACTACTGTAAGAAGACGGGTTACTTTAGTGTTATATCGATTCCTACGACGGAGGGATCAACCATTTATTTTTTTATTTAATGTAATGGATTTGTACATTACCATGAGTGTGACTGTGCACCATTTGGTTTGTTTTTTTTTATTTGACTGCGCTGTTGACCAGCGGCAGGGGATGATCAAAACAAGACCAGTTATCCCGTCAAGCTGCGAAATAAAGGCGTTTAGCCTTTGGAAATCACACAATATTTTAACCTCCCTGTTCCGCCAGTTCCTTCCTCTTCCGCCTTCTGATAACATGCAATTACGTCGTGGTGTTAGCACTGTAACTCAGTTAGAGTAATTCGCCAATGAAATCGCCAAACCACTAGATCTTGGTACACCAGTTGACGCGATTTTTATGGATCTGTCCAAAGCGTTTGACAGTGTCGTACACCACAATCTACTATTAAATTCGAAGCATTTTTCAGCGAACTTCGGCGAGTTTGAGCGTATCTATCTATCTATCTATCTATCTATCTATCTATCTATCTATCTATCTATCTATCTATCTATCTATCTATCTATCTATCTATCTATCTATCTATCTATCTATCTATCTATCTATCTAGCCGCCTACGATTTTGTGCTCTCCTGACCGTACCGTTAATGGGATCAGTACCGAAATTGGTATGCCATACCATGACTGTATGACGAACATAAATGACTGATCATGTCATGAAAATCATGATTTCCTTGTCATGAACAGCATGTTTTACATGGCATGGCCTCGGTGCTCTTACGGCCGTTTCGTTAACTTGATATATACTAAAATTCTTTTGACGAGACATATCTGTATGACGAACATGAATGACAGGTGGTAACATGAAATCATGACATGCATCTCATGTACGTCATGACTTACAATCCACGCTCATGGTTCGATCGCTCCCGTTTCTGTAGCTCGACAGCCTCCAGATTTGGTATTGCGTGGTGGGACTGTATGACGAACATAAATGACAGGCGGTAACATGGAAATCATGATATCCATGTCATGTGCGACATGACTTACACGCTGTGCGCATGGTGCGCTTGCAGACGGTTTGGAAGCTCGATATACACCGAAATTGATATTGCGCGACGGGACTGTATGCCGAACGTAAATGACATGTGGCAACATAGAAATCATGACATGCATGTTGCGCGGGATATGATTTACATGCCACGCTCATGGTTATCTCGCGGCCGTTTCGCTAGTTTGACATGTACCGAATTCGGTTTTGCGTGACGAGACTGTATGACGGACATAAATGACAGGTGCTAACATGAAAATTATGACATGAATGTCATGTTCGACATGACTTTCATTCCGTGCTCATGGTGTGCCCGCGACCGGTTCGCTAGTTCGCTGTACACCAACATTGGTATTGCGTGCCGCGATTGTCGGCCTGCCTCGTAAGGGCGAGCAGCTCACGCGTCTACTCCATTTACGCACGCATTTGAAGGGCGACGAACTTACGTTCAATTGATCCGTCGAGCGAATTCGGTGTGCATTCAGAGGGCTGATAGGCTGGCACTGGGGGGGGGGGGACGATTGGGTGAAACAACTTTATTCGGTCCGCAATAGACGCGAGTAAACTCAACGTCACCTGGCGAGGCCCACTCGGGGGGTGTCACGTAACTGACGCCGATTTTCTGTCTCCCTTATCGGGGACACGGCTAAGTGCCTTGCGGGAAGGGGGAGGTGGCTTAAATGGGAGAGGAGGTTGTCCACCCTGAAACGGGCAGAAGACCGACAGCATGTGCTGGTGTTGGTATTAAGGCGAAAGCCTTTAACGTCTCATGCTCACGTACGTCCACCCGTCCGTCCGTCCCTCCGTCCGTGCCCTGGCACGGTGCCAGGTGGCCACCGGGGCGCGCAAACGGACGCCGGTCGCGTCGGACTCTACAGCGCTCACGCTTTGCTTGCGTAGCGTCGTTGTGCCCAGCGTGTCCAATCATGCAAGGAGGGAGACGCGCGCATCGCGTTCCATTCTGACCGACCATGTCTCGATGGGCACAGGCGTTCGCCAAACACACTTTGGAATTCACAAAGTGTCCGTCAATTAAAGCGCTGGAACGCGGATGGCGTCTAAACGATGCACAAAGCGCGAGAATACGAACGCATGCGAAACGGAGGCAGATTAGTCTCCCGTCTCGCTGCGATTTTACGTTCGTCGCCCTTTGCTCCTCGCCTTTCGCCGATGTTTCCGGTTTCCCTTTCTTGCTTTACTTTATCGCTAACGCATCGCGCAAGGTGTCCACGGCCCTGCCATGATTCCGCCGTGGTCCTCGCGCTGGCTGCCAATTTACACGCCCACCGTGTTTCACTGTGGAGTGTTGTCGCAGTGTTTTAAATGCGAAGCATTTCTTAGCGAACTTCGGCGACTTTGAGCGTATCTATCTATATATATATCTAGCCGCCTACGACTTTGTGCTCTTCTGGCCGTATCGTTAATGGGATTTATACCAAAATTGGAGTGGGATAACATGACTGTATGACGAACATGAACGACTAGTTATATCATGAAAGACATGACTAACTTGTCATGAAAAGAATGATTTACACGCCATGGCCATAGTGCTCATGCGGCCGTTTTCTTAACTCGATATATCCAAAAATTGCTACGATGACACATTTCAGCATCACCAACATAAATGACAGGTGGTAATATGAAAATCATGACGTGCATGTCATGTACTACATGATTTACATGCCACGCTCACGGCACTCTCGCGGCCGTTTCGCTAGCTTGATATACACCAAACTTGGTATTGCATGACGTGACTGTACGATGAACATACATGACAAGTGGTAATATGGTGATCATGACATGTCATGTGCCAGACGACTTGCATGCCACGCTCATAGTGCGCTTGCGTCCAGTTCGCTAGCTTGATATACACCAAAATTGGTATTGCGTGACGTGACTGTATGAAGAACATAAATTACAGGTCCTAACATGTAAATCATGACATGCGCATTATGTACAGCATGATTTTCTCCTTGCTTGCTGCTTCGCATTACATTGATTCCCACAGTGCGTGGGATCTCCTGGTTTTTTAAGCTAAGGCTCATTCTAAATAATCCAAAACTCGTACACTCGATTACCAGTTTCCTGTCAGATCGCTCCCAATATGTACACTACAATGCTTCTCACTCCCCTGTTGCTAATGTTTCCTCTGGCGTGCCCCAGGGTACAGTCCTTGGCCCTCTTCTCGTTATACTTTATATTAAGGCGAAAGGCTATAATGTTTCTTGCTCACGTCCGTCCGTCCCTCCGTCCGTGCCTTGGCATGGTGCCAGGTCACCGCCGGGGCGGGCAAAAGGACGCCGGTCGCGTCGGACTCTACAGCTCTCGTGCTTTTTTTTGCGTGGCGTCGCTGTGCCCAGCGTGTCCAATCATGCAAGGAGGGAGACACTGCGCATCGCGTTCCATTCTGACCGACCCCGTCTCAATGGGCACAGGCGTTCGCGGAACACACTTTAGAATTTACAAAGTGTTCGTCAGTTTAAGCGCTGGAACGCGGATGGCGTCTGCACGATGCACCGCGAGAATGCGAACGCATGCAAAACGGAGGCAGATTAGTCTCGCGTCTCGCTGCGATTCGCGGTAAAAAATTAAAAAAGAGAACATGCACACATTCCGTTTGTGTGCAATCCCAATGAGAGTGCAAAAAAAAAAAAAGACATGGCATAGTCAGTCGAATAGTCACAAGCTTTCGCCTAACACACTTTGGAATGTACAAAGTGCCTTCAATTTTTTAATGATTTCCCTAAAAACATAACCACTAAGATGCGCCTATAAGCTCATGATTGCGTTCTTTCCCGCACTATTAACTCTACCCTCACAATTTTGCTCATGGTGCAATGCCTTGCAAATGAGTACAAACTTCACCAAAAGTGTTTCAATGACATTCACTAGAAATTTAGCTCTCTCAGTTTTCTCGTACTCTTTCAATAATTCTTTTTACTTAATGTACCTGAGTACAAGTATCTAGGCCTTCTATTTACGGGCAATCTATCCTAGAGCAAACATCTTGAAATAATATGTAATAAATCATTTTAAAAACTGGGTTATCTCCAGTGCACTCTTTGAGTAGCCCCTCAAGAAACCAAACTGCTTTCGTACAAAACACTAATCCGTCCAGTCCTTGGATATGCATCTATAGTTTGGAATCCATTTCATAAAAACGATATTAACAAGACTGAGTTCGTTCAAAAAGAAAGCTATTCGTTTTATCTACCATGGTTACGATAGGAACTGTTCACCCTATTCGAATTCCTCTAATCTTAATCTGACCACTCTGGCAACACCTCGCCACAATGAAAGCTTGAAGTTCATGCATGCCTTGGTTCACTCCACGCGCTGTGCCCGCTTAAATCAGCACCTTCAGTTTTCTCAACGTTCCTGTACTTGTACTCACATAATCTTACCCCCGTACTCAGAAACGCTCCTTAACTTGAACTTGCCTTGTAACCGCCTCAAGGCAGCGTAAACGCGTTTCAGAAATCCTCCCTAACTTGAAACGCGTCCTTCCGGCGAGCTTCGTTCCATCAAGTCGTCTTGAAAACCAAGTCTGGACGCGAGCAGTCTTGAATCGGTCTTCGAATCTGAAGCGGAGCTTGAGAGAGACGCAGCACACCACCGCAGAGCAACCTCATGGAAACGCTGCGAGCGTTTCAGTTTGCATGCGCAACACCTCCTCAAAACATGTGATGCCACATGAGGAGACGCACAGTTTTTGCCGAGTAGGCCAAGTCCATGGTTGCGCGACAAAAGAAACCAAAAGACATACAAAAAATGAAGTTTGCACCGTAGCCTCCATGATTAACGCCGGAAGTGCACCGCAGCAACGGCGAATTGCCGAAACCAATCTCGGAGGCCAGGTTCCAAGATATTGTTACTGGAAGATAAGAATGCGATCGCTGCCGGCGTTTTTGCCGCTGTAAACAACATAACTACAGTATACTAAAATATTCTAGTACGCTATGACATAGCCAACACGGCATTAATATATGACTCTCGTGTTTTTACTTATTTATTTTTTGGTTGCGTTGCTACGGATTGGCTTTGACGCAGCATCTATTTGCGGATGCTGGATGACACCACATGTTGTGTTTCAACTATTTTGTGATTAGCTTTACTCTTTTGAGGAAGAAAGAATGATATTGTGTACAAGTTAGCATCATAATCTCGAACCCAGTAGCGTCGCATCGCCAGCAAGCGCTGACTTGACGAAGGAAGGTACTCGGAGCGTCTATGAAATGCAATGGCTGTCTTGGGGAGTTTGAAGTCACACGATGTCTTGAGCCTGACTTGGCCAAGTCAAGTCGAGGCTTCAAGTTGAGGCGCGTTTATGAATACGGGGGTTAATCTTTTGCCACTTAAATCTAGACTGGGTTTGTACAAATATAGATACTTTCCTGCAGCAGTTGAACGTTGGAATGCTTCGCCTAGGTTTGTTCACGCTTTGCCAATCACCGATGTTTTTGTCTGCGCTTGACATGTGATGTTATCGCAACTCCTGCAATAGCCCATGATGGGCTGCAGTATGTATAAATAGATAGATAAATAAATAAATTGCAAATGAGTTCTGCGGAATCCCGCAAGGTGGCGGAAGGGTTAAGAAAGGGAAAATAGACAACCACCAGGGTGGTTGTCTATTTTCCCTGTCATGAATAAATAAATAATTGCTGTTACTGTGAACAGCGAGGAAAATGGATATTAATCATGTCACTTGTGAATAATTAATTGTACTTACAGGGGGTGCCTACGGCTGTCCACTTTTGGGATGGTTTGCAACAGTCACTGCAAGAAAAAAATTTAATGAAGGATACTGCGGCGGAAGCGGTAATGGTGGGTGCTTTTGCTCTGGGTGTAAAACGCGTACTAAGAAAGGCTGCAAATAAACCTTACGCTGAGGTGGAATGTCCTGAATTATTTCTACGAACTTATTTGTTTATTTGAATTACCTTCGCAAAAAATTTTATCTGTTCACCTAAGTGTATCTTTGTGCGCCTACTCAGAGCACATGTGAGCTTGTTCACAGAGTGGTCTGTAAGAAAACAATTTCTTTTTCCTGAACGATCAGATAAAGCGTTTTTAATGTGTACGCCTTGTACAGGTCGACCTACATCTAGCTGCCATTTCCGGCAGCTGCAAAAACAGCATGATTGGGTTACAATGTTAGACAATATTCATATCACAGGCACAGTTCCTTTGTGAGATCGCGAGCCACCGGTTAGCTGTGGCCCGCAAATGACGCTGTGCTGCCACCCAGCCATCGGCTCATATTACAGCGTCAGTCTACGAATGATAAGCTCAAACCCAACTAGTAACATGAAACAAAAGCTCGCTGCTTTTGCCACTCCCCGCTCGTAGTGCAATGTCATTTTGCATGTTTGAAAATTTGGTTGAAGCCCAACTTGCCATCTTGCTGTCATTTTGCACTCTTGAGATGACGTTGATTTCGGTAGGTACAAGAAGTCCGTAGCCTAACCTAAACTGTTATCCAGGGCAGTCCGTGCCACTATAAACAAACTTCAGAAAATGTAAGTGATTATATGTGATAGATAAATCTGCCCTGCCCAACCTAACATTTCAGACTAGTACTGCTTGCCTGCACCTTTCGTGCTCTGCTATCATCTCGTCGCTAATCTGTTTGACGACTAGATTCGTCAAGAGGTCACACGCGTTGGATAGGTTACACAAACAGCAGTATTAATAGCAAAACATTAAGCACATCTCCAACTATACGCGGAGGGACAAACGCGAGGACAAGAAGGAAATGCAACAAACTTGGCAGGTGCAAGTAGGCAATATCCTGCAACGACATTTGCGTCAACTAGCTGCCACTAGGTGGCTCACTTGTTCGGACCTCAGCAAAAGTTGAGCAGACTTGCCATGAAGGAACATGGAAGGGTGTGCCCCATTTCCCTGGATGTGGGTGGCTTGTGCCTGGATGGACCAGAACAAAGGCGCCGCATGAACCTGCGCGGCATCGTTTCCACGCTACACGAGAGAGTCTACAAGCTTATGCAGTCTGACAAGGAGGGAGCCTTTGTTGTGGTCCATCCAGACCAATATCGACTTTTAGCCCACAAAGCCCTAAGTGCAAACTTCAATTTGGCCGAAGGCTTTCACCCATTAAAAGCTGAGTAGATGGCTGTCGAGGTAAGCGAAGAAGCGGGTTTACGAAAGCTGGCAGTGTCAATTAAAATGACCCTGAAACAGTTTTGACGATTTTGTACAAACACATTGGGCGGTAGACCAAGTCCTAAGGGCCAGTTACAGACTGATTTAAGCTCTCTGCGTACACTGTGTAATCTATTACAACGCTTTAAAGCTGCGAATCACCGCAGATCACTGCGACTCAGCCAAACGTGTTTTCAACCGCCCATTGATAGTACGACATGCAGTGGGCGCACGACGTCACCGTGGCTGCTGATCTGATTGGCTGCGGTGCGCGCGCAGGAAAATCGGCTGGTATGGTGGCGGCACATGTCCGAGCAGATATCAACCACTCCGCGATGTCTTTGTTGCCAGACGGCGTGCGTGCTGCCGGGCGCACTGGGCTATGGTCTCCGAGACTGCACGCTACCTGTCGGCGTGCAGTCTCGGAGGTCATGACTGCAAGCTGAAGTCGTCGAGTGTGCTCACGAGAGCTCTGCGATCGCCTGCGATGCTAGCGTGTCTCATGAGTTGAGGAGGCAAGGCCGGGGTGAGAAGGAGGGTATGATATTGCCACGCGCTATTCTTTTTCACTTTTGTTGTGTTCGGTTTTCGCCCACAAAGACCGTCAGCAAAGCTCAGCTCAAACCGCGCCTTATTGTTCTAGAACCTTCGCGATTATTGTAGATCGTTTTGTTAAGATTGCGCGCAAGACGCGACCACTCGAGATTGTTCCTGAGCTTGCGCGATGACCAGTGATAAGGCTAGAATGTTCGACGCGTGATGCATAAAAGCCGGCGCGCTCCAACGATGCTCAGTTGTTCGCCGGCCGACGCTCTGTACGCCGCTATCAGTGCCAGCGTGTATTACTGTAATCCTACTTTCTGTTTACCGGCCACAAGTTCGGCCTAATAAACAGTTTCATTTTGGACACGTCGCCTGCTGCCTTCGTCGACGTCACAACCACGTGACATCTGGTGGAGGTGCTGCTCCTTTCATGTACCGGACGCCCCCGTCAAGCCGTGAACCGAGCCCACGTCGCGAAGAAGACACCGACACCATCAGTGACGGTCGAGCCAGCCGCAGGCTGAAAGGACTACCCCCCGCAGCACGGACTACTGCCGGACAAGCCAAAAGCTACGGCGACGAGGACGACAGGCACGATGACGGCCGCTGTGTCCCCTGCAACGGTCGTTATGCAGCCACCCAGAGAGCCACCGAGGTTCCATGGATCGCCTACTGAAGACCCCGACACCTGGCTGGAGACGTTCGAAAGAGTCTCAATATTTAACAACTGGGACGCCGAGGACAAACTGCGCCATGTTTACTTTTATTTGGAGGACGCAGCAAGGACGTGGTTCGAGAACCGGGAGTCCACGCTTCGAACATGGGACCTCTTTCGCGGCGCTTTCTTGGAGACGTTCGCGAGCGTCGTCCGAAAGGAAAGGGCCGCCGCTTTACTGGACACACGAGTGCAGCTCCCGAATGAGAGTGTCACCATCTTTACAGAGGAGATGACGCGGCTTTTCCGACACGCCGACGCTGACATGTCCGAGGAAAAAAAGGTTCGGTTCCTCATGAGAGGAGTAAAGGAAGAACTTTTCGCCGGACTTGTGCGCAACCCCCCGAAGACGGTCTCGGAATTCGTTTCGGAGGCCACTACGATTGAGAAAGCGCTAGAAATCCGCAACAGGCAATACAACCGCCGCCTGCCTACGACGAGCTACGCGGATGTTCAAGCGCTGGGGACCGACGACCTCCGCGAAACCATCAGAGCGGTCGTGCGGGAGGAGCTGCGGAAGATGTTCCCCAGATCGCAACCTCAGGTGGATTCGATAGCTGAGATAGTTCGTGAAGAACTCCAGCAGTCGCTCGGCACCCCTGAGCCACTACAGGCACAGCCGCAGGCCCTGAGCTATGCTGCTGCAGCCCGACGCAGTGCACCCCCTCCACGCCCCCCGTCAGGACGCCGCGCAGCCGCACTATCGTCGCCAGACGCCGCCGCCGCCACCACCGCCGCCATCTCGACCGCCTGCCGGCCAGCGGTACACGCCGAGAAAGACCGACGTTTGGCGCGCCCCTGACCACCGACCACTTTGTTACCACTGCGGAGAGGCTGGCCACACCTACCGCCGGTGCCAGTACCGACAGATGGGGCTACGAGGTTTCGCCGTCAACGCGCCTCGCCCACAGTGGGGTGAACGACCGCAAGACATCGCCGACTACCTCGCAGGTGCTCAGTGGACACCCCGACGACCCTCCCGCTCGCCGTCGCCTGGCCGCTACATGTCACCGCACCGCCGGCAGTACGCTGGCCCAAATCGGGGCCGATCTCCTAGCCCTTACTCGGAAAACTAAGGGCAGCAACCGATGGAGGTGCGGTTGCTGTACGACGAACTACCGAAGATCCTCCGCCGCCGCCGCCGACGACGACGACGCCGCCGCAAGGAAATCTAAAGAACCCGTCACAAGACGAACGAGGCCCTGGCGTGGAAACTCCGCAGCCCGAAGAAGACATCACTACGCAACGTGGAACCGGCGGAACAAACCGACGCAGCCGTGACCCGACGCCGCGACCTAACCGCAACGCGAGACGACGAACTACCGACCTCAACGTTCTTATCGACGGCCACGGAGTGACCGCTCTCGTCGACACTGGGGCCGACTATTCCGTCATCAGTGGGTCATTCGCCGCCAAGCTGAAGAAAGTAAAGACCGCTTGGAGTGGACCCGAAATCCGGACAGCTGGAGGCCACCTGATAACGCCGGTTGGAGTCTGCACGGCGAGAGTCACCGTCAGTAACCGGACTTATCCTGCGAGCTTTGTAATCCTACAAAACTGCTCCAGGGATGTGATACTTGGAATGGACTTCCTAAGTGACCACGGCGCCGTCATCGACCTAAGGTCTGAGTCCATAACACTAACCTCAGACAAAGCGCTCCCGCCTCTCGCGACGCCAGGGAACCATGCATTGAATGTGATAGAACAGCAGGTGACCGTTCCGCCGCTCTCCAGCATCATTATTTCCGTCGGCACCGAAAACCCTGCGAACCTTGAAGGCGTCATCGAGGGCGATCAGCACCTACTCCTGAACCGTCAAATTTGCGTCGCAAGAGGTATAGCCGAGCTGCGTGACGGTAAAGCAAAGGTTGTGCTGACAAACTTCAGCCACGAATATAGGCACCTAAACATTGGTACGACGGTCGCTTACATCGATGAATGCGTGGCCGCCAGCAATGCTTTCGCCCTCTTCGATGCTGCCGAACCTGCTTCGACG
This sequence comes from Rhipicephalus appendiculatus, assembly GCA_030522465.1. Taxonomy (NCBI): domain Eukaryota; kingdom Metazoa; phylum Arthropoda; class Arachnida; order Ixodida; family Ixodidae; genus Rhipicephalus; species Rhipicephalus appendiculatus. The sequence goes on along the minus strand of JALIZH010031394.1, from coordinate 8,747 downwards.
AATCGAGGTCCCGAACCAGATTTCGACGTCAACCCGAGCCTCCCGAAGCACAAGCAAGACCAGCTCAAAAGTCTGCTCTTGCAATTCAAGGACTGCTTCTCGTCGTCGTCAAGAATTCGACAGACCCCAGTCGCAAAACATCGCATCATTACTGAGGAAAATGCGAGGCCACTCCGCCAGAGCCCGTACCGAGTTTCGACGCGAGAACGCGCAGCCGTAAAGAAGCAAGTCGATGAAATGCTACGCGACGACATAATCCAGCCGTCCAAGAGTCCCTGGGCGTCTCCCGTGGTGTTGGTGAAGAAGAAGGACGGGACGCTACGTTTCTGCGTCGACTATCGTCGCCTGAACAAGATCACGAAGAAGGACGTGTACCCCCTCCCACGGATAGACGACGCCCTGGATCGACTCCACAACGCGAAGTACTTTTCGTCGATGGACCTGAAGACGGGCTACTGGCAAATCGAAGTCGACGAGAGAGACCGAGAAAAAGACTGCCTTTATAACACCAGACGGCCTGTTCGAGTTTAAGGTCATGCCTTTTGGTCTTTGCTCGGCCCCCGCGACCTTCCAACGCGTTATGGATACTGTACTGGCTGGCTTGAAGTGGCAGACTTGCCTTGTGTACTTGGACGACGTCGTTGTGTTTTCCTCGAACTTCGATGAACACCTGCGACGCCTTGAAGCTGTACTTCAGGCAATCAAGACGTCCGGACTCACTCTCAAGCCGGAGAAGTGCCGCTTCGCGTACGAAGAACTTTTGTTCTTGGGCCACGTGATAAGCAAATCCGGAGTACGCCCCGACCCGCAAAAGACAACCGCCATCGCTGCTTTTCCGCCACCCACCGACAAGAAGGCCGTGCGTCGATTTCTCGGCTTGTGTGCCTATTACAGGCGGTTCGTTAAAAACTTCGCCCGCATCGCCGAGCCTCTCACTAACCTCACCAGGACCGACGTCGAGTTCAAGTGGGAAACGCCGCAGGAGGAAGCATTTCAAGAACTAAAACGACGCCTGCAAACGCCACCGTTACTTGCGCATTTCGACGAACACGCCGAAACAGAAGTGCACACCGACGCGAGCAGCGTAGGACTCGGCGCCGTCCTTGTGCAGAGGACGGACGGACTGGAAAGGGTTATCAGTTATGCTAGCCGGTCGCTATCAAAGGCAGAGGCCAACTACTCCACAACAGAAAAGGAGTGCCTTGCCATCATCTGGGCTACATCAAAGTTTCGCCCCTACCTTTACGGCAGGCCCTTCAAAGTTGTGAGCGACCACCACGCCTTGTGTTGGCTAGCTAGCTTGAAGGACCCTTCTGGTCGCCTCGCACGGTGGAGCCTGAGACTTCAAGAATTCGATATTACCGTCGTTTACAAGTCCGGAAGAAAACACTCCGACGCCGACTGCCTGTCTCGTGCCCCCCGTCGACCCACCACCGCTGGACGACCAGAATGATGACGGCTTCCTGGGAACCATAAGTGGCGACGACTTCGCCGAGCGACAGCGCGCCGATCCGGAACTCAAGGGCCTTATGGAATACCTCGAGGGCAAAGCCACCGTGGCTCCAAAGGTATTCAGACGAGGACTGGAGTCGTTTTTCATGCGCAACGGCGTTCTGCTAAAGAAAAACTTCTCGCCACTTCGGGCCGACTCCTCCTCGTAGTACCTTCGGCATTACGACCAGAAGTTCTGCATGCTTTGCATGACGACCCCACTACGTGAGGCCGACGTCACCCACTACGTGAGGACTTGCCGAGATTGTCAGCGACGGAAGACACCACCGACTAGGCCAGCCGGACTTCTGCAACCCATCGAGGCCACCTCGCCGGCCGTTCCAGCAAATCGGCATGGACTTACTGGGGCCGTTCCCGACGTCGAATTCCGGAAACAAGTGGATCGTCGTAGCTACTGACTACCTCACCCGCTACGCCGAGACAAGGGCCCTGCCCAAGGGCAGTGCCGCCGAGGTAGCAAAGTTCTTCGTCGAGAACATCGTACTGCGTCATGGCGCCCCAGAGGTCCTCATTACCGACAGAGGTACGGCCTTTTACCGCGGACCTAACTCAGGCGATCCTAAGGTACAGCCAAACAAGTCACCGCCGGACCACCGCCTACCACCCACAGACCAACGGCCTGACCGAGCGTCTAAATAAGACCATCGCCGACATGCTGGCCATGTACGTCGACGTCGAACACAAGACGTGGGACGCCATCCTACCGTACGTGACCTTCGCATACAACACGGCCGTGCAAGAAACGACGCACATAACGCCATACAAGTTGGTCTACGGACGGAGCCCGGCAACGACGCTCGACGCCATGTTACCGAACGTCACCGATGAGGAAAACATCGACGTGACCGTCTACCTACAGCGCGCCGAAGAAGCACGACAGCTCGCCCGCCTGCGGATCAAGAATCAGCAGACGACCGACAGCCGCCGTTACAATCTTCGACGACGCTTCGTGGAATACCAGCCCGGCGACCGCGTTTGGGTGTGGACACCGATACGCCGACGTGGACTTAGTGAAAAACTCCTTCGGCGATACTTTGGGCCGTACAAGGTGCTTCGACGTCTCGGTGCTCTGGACTACGAGGTCATCCCGGACGGCATAACGAACTCTCAACGGCGCCGTGCGCGACCTGAAGTCGTCCATGTCGTGCGCCTCAAGCCGTATTACGCGCGTTAGCAAACCAGAGGACTGCACTTATTGCTTAATTATTGTACTTTCTTTCTTTATTGTTGTTATTTATTGTTGCAAAGCTTCAAACAACCGTTTCAGGGTCCTTTTAGGAATTCGAAAGTTTTGTGTCTGAAGGCCTTCTTCACGGCCAAAACTCACAAAGAAGGTAATCCTTTCCGGGTGATCGTCTCTGAGGCTGGTTCTTGGAAAAGGTGCCTAAGAGGCTTCTCACTCAAGTGTTTGAAGCTTCTCGATGAAAAGACCTGTGCATGGTTCGCAGGGCGTCTGGGGTCTCGAACTTTCTAGCTAGGTGCTCACCACTCCATAAATCGCCACATTCTTTGTGAAGTAGCGAAGCATCCACAATGCCATTATTCGTCATTCTGCGGAGAAGCGTGGCACCCGCTACACATCTGTAAGGCATCGTGGGATCATTGTTGATCCTCAGACTGATGACGATGAAGAATTAGGGCTAATCCTTTTTTATACTTGGAAGGATGCAACGACGCACTCGTTACACAAATCAGTATGTGTGACGCCTAGTTGTTGTTTTACTCTTCTACAATGCTAAATTACATTTGTTGCCAAAGGGGAATCAAACCTGCAACCTCTCGGTCCGCAGAAATAGATGCCGAGAATTCTATCCACTGCTCCATGGCCGCAGACTCGAACGGTGCTACAAACGCGCTTTTTACATCTCACAGTGCTCTTATTGAGCGGGGGGGGGGGGGGGAAGGGGGGGGGGGGAGTATCGCCCTTTGGAGCGGTAAGGTAACGTAATTCATCATTAATGTGGCCTCCACGATTAGCACCTCCGACGCGTGTTGTTCAAAACGCGCCTGTCCCATTGGGCGCGCTTTCAATAAAGTGCGATTTTGTCAACGCCTTAACGCACCGCGAGTTCGCGACCTTAGCCCAACCGTCGGCCTCGCTCACATCGTCAATTCAAAAAAAAAATAAAAAATAAAAAAATGAAGGGCACTCTGCAAATACCAAAGTGTTTGGCGAGAGCCTGTGGCGTTTCGATGGATTCTGCCATGTTTTTTTTTTCTCCTTCTTTTCATATTTTTCCCCACCTTCCTTTCTTTTACAGTAAAAGCTGTATTTCCTTTTTTACAGCGAAACCCACGCGACGTAGCTCATATTGGCTGCTTAAGCGTAGCCGGCATCGGCCACCAGATGTACCAAGAAAAATTTGGGAACCCTTAAGCTTCGCCTTCAAGAGTTGAACGCGATAGCGATATCCTGTCCCTAGTGCGTACTTCATTCACTTAGTGCATACTATGTAATGGGTAGCATGCTTTAAACCACGAGCAATTATTCGCGGGAAATGTTTTCGAACTTGTTATGCACGCACTTCATCGTCTTGAGAGAATAAGCGCAGTAACGTGTGTGCCTTTTGTAATAGGTGGCGGGCTTTGTACCACGATGTCGTTATGATATTCACATGTTTTGACGCCCGATGCCAATGTACGCTTGTACCACGCAATATTACTGCGATTTTACATGTCTTATTGTGACGCCAGTATATAGGACGCATGTGTTTGTAAAGCACGAGTTATTAGATGCGAAGCATCTTATGCTCGGGGCTCTGTCCGTCCCTCCCCCCGTCCCCCCGTCCCGCGTCCCACGTCCCGCGTCCCACGTCCCGCGTCCGGCCACTTTCATGAAGTAGGGAAGCACCCATTAGGTGAACCAGAACACTAGTAATATGAAGGCCGTCAACCCTATCACAGTCATGAGAGTCATGGCCGAGAGCACAGAGAGGCTGCTTAGCAATGGCTAGGCAGGTGGTGTCTGTCGCCCAGGTTGACCCCATTCCTTGATCTTACTTGCATGTGTTTGGAAGGGGCTTAGTCCGTCCCACAGCGCATGCACGTCCCCTCCCACGCTCACCCCCTTTCTCTCCTCTATGAATCCTCCACTCTACGGAGCGGCCCCCACAGCGCATGCGCGTCCCCTCCCCCTATCCTCTGCTACGCTCACCCCCTTTCTCTACTCTAGGAATCATCCACTCATCGGAGCGGCTCCGGCGTCCCACAGCGCATGCGCGTCCTCTCTCCTCTAGGTATCCTCTACTCTACGGAGCGGCTCCGGCGTCCCACATCCCCACAGCGCATGCGCGTCCTCTCCCCCTCTCTCCTCTAAGAATCCTCTACTCTACGGAGCGGCTCCCACGTCCCGCACCCCTACAGTGCATGCACGTCCCCTCTCTCTCCTCTCCTACGGTCCCTCCGTTCTCTCCTCTAGGAATCCTCTACGGAGCGGCGCGCACGACAGGTGGTCTGACAGCTGCATACTCCGCTGGGGGGTGCCACGGTATACGTCGGTATAAAAATGACGGAGCGCGCGCCTCATTCTCTCTCCTGTGCAATGCCGCGATGAGCGCCCGGACGGCTGCCATGAAATGAGAGCGGCGACGTTCCTCCCGCTCAAGCTAATTATCTCCCCGCTGCTTCGCATCCACACATGGTTCCCTTTAGCGGGAGATGGGGAGTTTTTTTTTCACTGCATTTCCAAGCAGAGGAAGTTATTTTCAATGCAAAGCCAAGCAGGAGCGTGGCTGTGTGGTAAAATACCTGCTTTCCATGCAGACGCCCTGGGTTCGATCCTCACTCGGACCCGGAAATTTATGTTATTTATTTTCTTTGCATCTTTCTCGATTTTTCGGTCATGGACAAGAAATTGATTTTCTCGCTCACAACCAACGACGCCGCGGCCGACGCCAGAGTTTCTGCGAAACGAGCTCTTTAACGCCATCTCATTTAAACCTAGGACATAATTGCAATCGAATCCGGGCCCTCTGCGTGGCAGCCCAGTACTCTACCACTGAGCTACGCCGGTGCTTGAACTCTGTTACAGACTGACCCTATGCAGGCTTGATTACGGGTAAGGAATCGCGTTAACATGCGTAGTAAATCGTTTTATAACAGTTAATAACAACCAGGCGCCACACAATGCCAACAGCGCAACGAGTGGGTCATTCAATGCTCCAACCCATCACAAAAGCATCAGACATAATTCTTCATTGTCGTCAGCCACAGCATCAACAAACTGCACATAACACGTTACAACGGTGTATGGCGTAGAGGGTACCATGCAAGTGTGCTTGTCGTAGTTGCCGAAGAGTATTTCAAAAAAATTGACGGCAGATCCACGAGGTGAATGATGATGAGATTGGGCGAAGCTCCTGGAAGTAATCATCGGTTAAACCGTGAAATTTCTTCCGTTAATTCGCCCGATAAAATTGACGTGAAACGATTGATTAAATGTTTTATCAAACTTTTATTGCTGGTTTCCGTTGTCCTTTCATTATGACCGCTTTGTGGTCGGTGAAATGTAAGCTAAGTGGTTCTTGCATACCAGCACACACCGACGGCAACGAGCGTCGTCAACTACAAACCTGTATCGCGATATGATTTTGATTATAAAACCATTGCTTTAAAAAACACCTGGCGTCTTTCATTAAGCAGCTGGCGTCTTTTCGTTTTGCTTTAGAAACATCTGGCGTCTTTTAGTTTTGCTTTTAGAAAACATCTGGCGTCTTTCGTTGGTTTATTTCATCAATCAACGGCGTTTTGAACAAAATTTTTATTGTTTAATCACGCACAGGAGAAATCTCACCAGGCACTACGTTGGAGGTAAACAATGGCTGCTACTGGGAATGAGAGACAGCAGAAGTCGGCTTTTAACACTTTTACTTCTACTAACGTTTCCTACTGGAACATGCCAATGGCTGCTAATGGGGAATGAGAGACAGAAGAATTCGGCTTTTAGTTAACGCGCACGCTGCGAATTTTTTATTGTTCAACAACGCACAGGAGAAATCTCCCACCGGCACCACCTTGGAGGTCAAAGCGTAAGACTGGTTACGCACTACGACGAGGGACGAACGGGTGCCGCTTTAAGGAGCTTCGCCCCTAAAAAAATTGGGGGGACCCTTAAGCTCCGCCTTTAAGAGTTGAACGCGATAGCGATATCTCGTCCCTACTGCGTACTTCAATCACCTAGTGCACACTATGTAATAGGTAGTATGGTTTAAACCAGGAGAAATTATGCGCGGCAAATGTGGGAAATGTTTTCGAACTTGCTATGCACCCACTACGTGGTGTTAAGGGAATACGCGCAGTAAGGTGTGTGCCGTTTGTAATGGGTGGCTGGCTTTAAACTATGGAATCGTTATGATAGTCACATATTCTGACGCCCGATGGCAATTTACGCTTGTACCACGCAATATTCCTGGGATATTACATGTTATATTGCGACGCCTATATAAAGGACGCTTGCGTTTGCGAAGCATGGAAGTTATTTTCACTGCATTTCCAAGCAGAGGAAGTTATTTTCACAGTATATCCAAGCAGAGGCATGGTTGTGTGGCAGAACACCTGCTTGCCACGCAGACGACCCGGGTTCGATCCTCACTCGGACCCAAAAATTTTTATTATTTATTTTATTTGCATCTTTCTCGATTTTTCGGTCACGGACAAGATGATGATTTTTTGCTCACAACCAACGACGCCGACGCCGGAATTTCTGCGAAACGAGCTCTTTAACGCTATCGCGTTAAAGTTGCTCTAGAAAGGCCGCTCTTCCAGCTTTCGGCTGTGACTGTGCTGCGCGTTGCGCGCAGGCCTGGCGGTTTTTTTCTATCTTTCTTTTTTTCTCTCTGTACCTGTTCTCTCGCCTACCTGAGTAACTCAGTCCCGCGCCTAACATGTCGGTACGTCTGGAGAAGAACTGATAACTGGGCTTGTTGGTAAGAATTCAGTATGACAAAACGGCGCCACGAAGCAAGACAATAAGATGAGGGAGCACACGAAACACAAGCGCCGAACTTTCAACTGAACATTCATTCACACGCGCAGAACACACCCCCCCTCCCCACCCACACACCTATATATATATATATATAGAAAAGTGTTTCAGCAGATCCAGTGCTTTGTATGCGTTGGAAAACGACGGACTAACGTGCGAAAATGTTTATTTCGTCCAAAGTTTCAGCAGGAGGGCCTGCCTTCGTCAGGGAATACACTATATATATATATATATGTATATATATATATATATATATATATATATATATATATATATATATATACGTGGCCTCACACTGAACACAAACAACAAGGATACCAAACACCATACAAAAAACAAGAACCCAAAAGTACCTCTACCCATTCAGGTACAATATTTTTGTGTGCTGCAAGTCTACAGATTATCTCTCGAGTTGTGGGGTTATGATGCCTGGAAACGATGCTAGTTTCGCTAGATTGGGGTTCGCACAACGACCAGCCGCCAGGGGCAATTAGCGCGGTCTAGCGGGTGAAACAGTACAAAGAACTGCGACGTACTTCCGCGCTCCTTGAATTGACTGCTTGTGTTCTTTCGATGCCGTAGGTGCTGCGCGATGTCGTTGCCGCCATCGTCGTTGTCTTTATCATCGTTGTATGATAACAACGACTTTCTTCATGCTGCCACAATACACACGTTCGCTGTGGGCACGTACTCCCGAGCAGCTGCCGCAATAGCCCACCGGCACAAAAAGCGGCCAAAGGGCAATGACGACTATGATGCATCATTCTAGCTGCGCCATCTCACAACTTTGCCGCAGAGGTGGCGTCTCAGTAGATGGGGGGTAACCTTCAGGTCACCTTAGGTGATGTGTGCGTCGCAATGTGCAGCGTATAGCGCTCTATCAGGCACGCGAACTTCAAAATTCATATAAATTACCTTGGAAGCTATATTCGCTGTTCAGATTTGGCACATATTATAAGCGCGTTCGCGGCGATCGATCAGGCAGGCTACCTCAGCCATGAAGTTTCATACCAGTTGTACTTGTACGAGTTGGAGCGCTCAAAAGGACACGGACAAGAGGAACCAACCAGGTTTTGGACTTTTTAGACTCACGCTAAAGAAGGCCTTAAAACCTTCTCTGTCGGTGTTAAAGATCTCTATTATTCCCTGCCCCACAACGAGCTCTTGCTTTGCATTGAAGAATGTATCGACGAATTCGGCTCCGGTAAGTTTTCTTGTGAAACCGGTGTTTCAGTGGGTGCCTTCCTGGAAC